>VWZP01002901.1:0-111862 GCA_013396995.1 Dicaeum eximium
AATGATGTACTGAGGTCTCCTTTGACATGATAAGACATCTTGGGTTATTCCCAGCATGAACCAACCCCAGATTTAACTTTGGAACAACAAGAAAAGACACTCCAATACACAGCACCACTTAAAGTCTCAGGAGGCTTTTCGAGGCATGTGGCGACTATGCTGTAAGAATATTGTTGGGGTGTTTTCCCTCTTAAAGCCACCACAGAACCTCCTGTAGGGATGGGGGTTGGCCTCAGCCCTGGCCCACAGACTTCAGCAGGTGACCCACAACAGCCGGTTTGCCACAGAAATAGAAAAGACTCCCCAGAGCAGAAAACAGAGACCCCCACCCCCCAGCCTACCTGTGGCAAGGATGACCTCCACCACAATTATGGTGCTTGCCTCCTGCAGGCTCAACACATCTTTTCCAACAGCCTATGGGAACATGGGAAAGAGATGTCTTAGGGAATTCCAGATCTCAAGCTCACTCTCAAGGTCTGTGGGGCGCCCTTTGAGGAGAAAGTACCTTGTCCCTATCCTCACCACAGCTGTTCACCGTGGCTGGACAGCCCGGCCACAGGGGAACAAGACCTCTGAAGATTCCCTGCCCTGGGAGTGGATGAGCTGAACCACATCCCTGCTCTGTGTTCAGTTCCCAGCATAGTGCAGAGCACAGATTCTGAGGCAGTGTGGGGCAGGAGCAGCAGGTGTTGGCATCTCTCTGTACCTGCCCGTGGAACTCCGGCAGTGCTGTGGCCAGGCTGGCTCAGACAGGACATGGCTCTGTGCCTTAGGCAGGCATGTGGACAAAGGGAACATCCAGCTTCTTACAAGTCAAAAATTATTGACTGCTTCCTTTGACCCAAGCAAAAAGAGGATTTGGATTCCTCCTTCTTTCCATGCCCCTGACAAAAAATACCCAAGAAAGGTGCCCTACCTGGATGGTCACAGTTCCTGGGGACTCCAGCACCTTGTTGGTCAGGATGAGCCCATCCCTGGTTGCGATGAAATCGGTGCTGTTTTCGAGATAGTAATTGATGTTGGGGTTGACTTTCTGAAAGGCCAGAGAGTGGGTGATCAAACCACACTGTGCTTCACATGCATCTTCCCAACAAACCCTTGGCAGGATTTGTCTAAAACACCTGAGGTATGAGCAGGTGTGGAGAATAATAAATAAATCTGGGCTGAGCAGGTGAGAAAAGCTGAACTCAACTGCATTCACCCTGTTGCTCAGAGGCCAAGAATGTGTGACAAAAACATTTTTAAAAAATCCCAAGTCATAACCCAGCAACTGTAGTACTTGCCCAAGCAAAACACACCTATGCAAGTGATCTGTGTGGGGCTGGCTTTGGAAGAGGGGAGTCCAGCAGCTTCTCCCCATTACAATACACCATAAGTGGTTCTGGTATCTGTGAAACTTCCAGGGAAAACATGGAACACTAGAGGACAACGTGTTTGCCTCTCCACACCTCCCTTCCTTCGTGTTTCCTGATCCTGCTTTAAGCCCGAAGCAGTGAGATAGAACACAGAGCACTTTTAGTTTCTTACATCAGGGAAATCCTGATCAATTGCCGTTATCACCAGGGGGGTGGAAGGATCTCCAGCTTGGTAGACGAAGCTTCTCTGGGGCAGCCCAACAAACACCGTCCCATTGTAGACCCCTTTCTCAAAGTAGGGTGGAAAATTGCTTTTATTGATGACCTTGATCTCTACAGTGGCTACAGAGTATTTCCTTATGTTGCTGACCTGGGTGGCCTGGAGAGAAAGAGAGAGAGATGCCAGACTTCTCCTGCCCCTGATCAGACTTGAAAGGACAGGCTTGATCCAAAGCCCATTGCAATTCCCAACTCAGAAGAATGTGCCCAGCGTGAATTTCCTTTGCTGTCACCAACTACACCTGAGGGGAAACTCTCAACACTGCAGGAGCTTCACATGTGGGTTGGAACAGGACATATGTCAAACACTGGGCCCTTCAAAAGAAAGGGAGTACCCAAGTTATTTTTGAGGTCACTGCCAGGCTGCTGCTTTCTGGAAATCAAACTGTGCTGGGTGGCTGGCTGTAATGTTATCACTTACCATAACTTGCAACAGAAAGGAATCTGGGGTAGTCACTATTTTGTTCATGGTTAGATTCCCTGTGTCTGCATCCACTGAGAACACTTTGTCTGTATTCCCTAGAGAAAATGCAAAGATCATTCAAGCATCAGATTCCTTCATAAAGTGACCTGGAGCTCAGACTCATTCTTCCACATCTTAGTGAAAATACCCTCAAGGAATTTTCCTTGGGTAAATACCATTTACCAAAGGAAAAATGCTGTTTTTCTTGCCTGCCTGGCTGCTGCAAAGACTGGGAGTGCTGGCCAGGAACACAGAGGGACACATTAGATATGTGTGAACCCAGTTAAATGAGGTAGGACAACAAAGCTTTGCATTTCCAGTGCCTAGGCCCATAAGTTGCCAGTCTAAAGTATGATAAATGCCTAGGGCCTCTGGTCTGGTTTGAGGACTGAAAATCTCCATCCAGTTCCCAGTCTGCTCTGGGAATGCTTATTTCTCTCTACTGATTACAAAGGGACACAAACCTTGTATTTATGTACAGGTAGAAATCATATTCCTGCCTCCATGTTCCTCATATGGGAATCACAAAAGTATCTATGTTGGATACATGTTGTAAGATAAGCAGAATTTTTAGTTCTCTTCCTCACCCTGAGACACTGTGGGCTTTCTGTTGACAAGGATCTGAGTCACTGACTGTGGGGAGGGAGGCCACACTCCACCAAAATGCCAGTGGAATTTAATATTCTTTAATACATTTGGTATCAGGAGGATATTCACAACTTTGGTGCCATGAGGCATAATAGGTAAAGGGAGAGGAACACTCCACTTGACCAATGTGACCTTTGCCTTGATCCTTTCGGAATCAATATTATAACAGGGCAGATGAGATAGTGGCAATGTGCTGGGGAATAAAAACATTATTCTGGGCAATGAATAAAAATTAGGGCGATAATGTGGGAATTTTAGGTTCAGCTCAAAGGCTGCATGAAAATAGCATGACCAGATTGACAAAATCATATCTAAAAGCTTAAACACAAAACATGTCTCATCTCACAAAAAAAAAACTCAGAATCTTTTTGAAACATATTTCATTGAGATCGGTTTGTGGGACTCTAATTATTTTTTTCTTCCTCTCTGTACAGTATGTTTCTTCTACTTAATCAACAGTGTTCTGTGACTCTAATTATGTTTCTATGGCAGAAACAGAGGGGCAAATCCCAGGCCCTCCCTCAAGTGCTCTTGGTAAGTACCACAGGACATGTGAGCAATGTCCCTTGTGGAAGGTGACAAGGTCTACTCACCCCCAACAATACTGTACATGATCCTGTCACTGATGGTGTAGTCAGGGTCGACAGCATAGATGGGTCCTGGCTCCAGGAGGAGCGGGTCCATCTGCAACAACAAGGCAAACAATCACACGCCACAACCTAGGACCAGATCAGCAACTGGAGCTCTCCTAGCCCAGCACAAATCCTGTGGCTCTGCCTGGGCAAAACAGGATTTATTGCTGGGAGGTTGCGACTGGGTGGAGGTGAGACAGCCTTGAGCTGGTGTTCCAGCTTTTCCCTCTCCTGTGACATGCTGTAGGAGCAGAGAGAAGCAGTGCTGCTTGGGGTGGGGGGATGATGGAGGCTCCCTGTTCTACTGAACCATCTGCATTATACTGGAGACCACCACAAGCTCATGGAAATGATCCAGTGCTTCCCACTGGGAACAGCACCAGAGTCACTGTCTGAGCCCTCCTGCTCACCGACATCTCGGAGATGTTGACCCTGCCGGAGTAAGGGCTGCTGATGCAGACACTGGTGTCATTGTGGAGCTGGGTGCAGGGCAGGAACCAGGGTGCCCGGGTGTCACTCTGCTTGATGATGATGGTTATTGTTGCAGTGGCCATGTTGGTGGGCTCGGGGCTGGTCACAGGCCTGTCCTGCCCCCAAGGCAAAGCACACTCCTGAGACACAAGCTTCACTGCCAAAACAAGAGCCCATCTGCCAAAAGCAGTGGACTGGGGCCCTTTAGCCATTGTCACTCCATTCTGCTTAATTAGAAATTTATGTGAGAGTAGCTAAAGCAGAAGGTTATCTTGTTCTGCTGACAAAAGTGGGCTGACAGCGGGTCTGTCCACTGGAATTATGGAGAGGGAAAAGCTGCCCCAAATGCACCCCCTGCCCACCCTGTCCCCACCCTCCCTCCTGTTATCTCAGAGATGTCCCATCCAGACTTATCCTTCAAGTAAGAGGGATCATGCAAACAAGGTGTTCTGTTCCTCCGAAACCACTTACCCTTGCATACAAGAGCAACGTTGTTGAATTAAATTTGTCATAGTCCAATGCTTTTTGTAAATAGATTTCTGGGTTATTAACTCCTCTTATGGCAAAATAACTGTCAGTGTCCTGCCAAGGGAAAAGGAAAAATCCTATAGCAGACTCAGTCACAGATACATTCCAAATCCTGCTCATTGCTGTCTTTGTCATCCCAACTGGACCTTTAATCCTGAGGACTTGGATGAGGAGCACTGTGGGAATGTCTGATCTACTTAATCTTTTGTACTGCACACTGGAATTGCCTGGCTTGCCAGAAGGGTTTGTTCTTGTGAATTTACTCTCCCAGATCTCCTGCTTTGACTGCCCACTTGCTCAGCAGCTTCTGGATGAGATCTCTCACCTAATTTAATTCCTACGTTTAGCAAGTTGCCAACCATCCTTGATTTTGGGTCCCTAATAGCCAAGCAATCTCACTTCCATGCACAAAAATGGTCAAAGATGGCTCAGCCTTTGAAAGCTGTCAGGATCACCTGTTTTAGCCTAACACAGCTGGACTTTGAAAGAAACTGTAAAGCCAAGTTGAAGTATTATGCATTGCATTTTACTCTATAACCTTCTGCACTTGCTTTGGTTCTCCTTCAATCTTATGCCTCTGACTTTCTAAATCTCTCTGGATTTACACCAATGTGAATATGAAGTCTCATCCCAGAGGTGAAAAAACGGTGGTTTCTGTTCACAGGAACTTCAATTCCCTGGGGATACAGAGGTAACGGAAGCACTGTTTACTCTCTCCACAATGCTTTTCAAAAATGCAAACATACTTTTTTTTCTCTTTTGAATTTCGTTTTGATTTTATTTTATAGCCAGCCCTTGTGCTCCAGGCTGTCATTGGTTTAACTGTGTGCACAATCCATTTCCTGTGCTGCTGTTGGCAGTTAGGGCAAGGACGCCTTTCCCATCAGACTCAGCACAATTGTGAGCTCCCCGAGGTACAAAGGTCTCCTAATATGTTTACAGATCATGCCAACAAAACTTCTCTGAGTCATTATGGCTCTGAACATCCTAGATGAATGTTTAATCTGTACAGTGCATTAAAAGTGTGAGCCATAAGAGAATTCAATACCTGGAGCATTGATGGATCTGTTCTGCTAACCAAATCCATGTTTGGGTTTTGTAAAAGTTGAATGAGCTAAATACAGTGACCTTCTCCTCAAAGCTGGGCTCTTCTGAATCCAGCTTCTCCAGAGCTACTGTTTGTCCCCAGAGATGCTCACCTGCACTGTGGTACTGAGTTCATAGTAGATGGTGTCCAGGTCAGCATCAGTAGCAGTTACTTCTTCACGAGTTACAACGGCTGTGCCCACTTTTGTATCCTGAAAAAACACATTGTTGTAGTTATTGTCTGTGTGAAATGGATTGAAGTCCTCTCCCTGCTGACCTTTCCTCAGGCCCACAGCAGTCAGTGAGCACTGCCCTCTTCCTTTCCCAAAACCCATTACCTCTGCGACATCCCTGGTGATGTTTGGCTGTGCAAACATGGGGCTGTTATCATTCTCATTCAGAATGGTGACTAGGATTTCCAAGGAATTGCTCTGCAGAATGGGAGAATCAAAGACAAAAACAGACTGCTGGGGCTGATCCTGCTTTGCAGGGTGACCAGAGGGGATGGTGTAAGGAATGGGGGCCGAGTGGGGCTGGGGTTTGCAGCCAGCCCACATCCTGGGGCAAGACTGTGGGCTTGCTGCCACCTCCTCCCTACTGGCAGAGCCCTGGTGCTCTCTGTGGCTATAAGAGCAGCGTGTCTGTCCACAAATGGAAGGACATCTGCCCATCGCAGTGTGAGGATTAAGAAGAGCAGAGGGAAGCAGGTGCTGCCTGCAGTGCCTTGTCCCAGGGCTCAGCCATGGGAGAGTACTCACCTGGCCAGCAGTGTCCTTGCAGATCAGGTACAGCAGCAGCACAGGGTCTTCCTGCATGAAAAACAAACCCACCCACTGTAGAAACAGCCCAAGAGTACGAACTCTGGCTAAAGCAAATAAGCCAAATTCATGCTTTGCTGAATCAGAAACCTTGCTGGACTTCATCTTATTTTCAGGTGTATCTAACTTTTCCTTTCTTTCCTTAATGCTGGGATCTTGTTTATGATAGTATTAAAGCAGTCCCATCTTCCAGGCACTCTCCCTGCAATTCCCATAAGATATTAGCAGAGCTAATCTGCCATCCTCTCTCACCTCAGGTGAATTCAAACAGATTTCTTTTAAAATTGAATAAATCAGAAACATTCTATGCAGCAAGTACAGTGGCACCTGCGGGGTGTTAACTCCGGTTGTTGCTCTTCGCTTAAGTAAAAGTCGGTTTTCACTTTGAAAGGAAACTTAAGGATGCTTGTGGCTGTATACAGAGCACTCCAGGGAGCGAAAATAATGCAGCAGCAGCCTAAGTGAACACAATGACCTTTTATACTGACTTTCTGCTGCACACAAGATGACAGAATCCCAGAATGATCTGGGTTGGAAAGGACCTTAAAGCTCATCTCATTCCACCCCCTGCCATGGGCAGGGACACTTTGCACTATCCCAGGCTGCTCCAAGCCCCATCCAGCTTGGCCTTGGACACTTCCAGGGATGGAACAGCCACAGCTTCTCTGGGAAACCTGTGCTAGGTCCTCAGCACCCTCACTGGGAAGAATTTATTTGCAGTATCCCATCTAACCCTGCCCTCTGGCAGTTTGAAGTCACTCCCCCTTACTATATTATTCTAAACCCTTTTAAGTAGTCTCTCTCCATCTTTTTTTGTAGGCTCTCAAACTCACACAACTGAAATAACTTATTTTCTTTAGAAACAGCTTAAGAATTTCTGGAAGCCCAAGACTCCAGGTTGAAACTCATTGCATCCCAGCATTATCCAACCCAATCCTTACAGCCTGCCAGCTAAAAGCTTACCTCATAGTCCACACACTTAGTCAGCTGCAGCTCAGAGCTCTCAATGGTGAAGAATTTGCCATCAGGGAAATTGGAATCAATTGTTAGGGTGAAACCTGGCTTCACATGGACGGTAGTCACCACATAAGGACACCTGTTTTCAGGAACGCTTGGTTTGTTGTTACTGACAGAACATCCTGGAAAAACACACAAATAAGATGTAAAATTGCCCAAGGATTCACATTGTGAAGGAGCTGGGTGAGAGCTGTGGTCACAAGCTGTGGAGCAAAGGTGTCTTGGAGCATAGCAACCTCCCACTTGTAACAGGGTGTCTTGGTTTAGGGGGGTCTGGGTGTTTAGTCTAGAGCAGGTTAAACAGGTCCAAAGAAAAAGAAAAGCCTCAGTCTAGGGAACTTCTCTGCTTCAACTAGCTAAAAACTAACTAAAAGCAAAGGAGAGCTCTGTTTTGCCATCTGTCTGCCCGCAGACAACACAGTCCAGGAATAGGAATGTGGAAGAGTGAATGCAGTTTCTGAAAATAAACTGCACGCTTCCTATTGCCCCCTGTTTTGCTCTCAGAACCAGTCTTAAAGGTCCAAAATATATTTCTGAGCTAAACACATGAATGGGGATATGAGCACAAAGCCACCTCAGGACACAGAGCCACCCCCTCCCATGGGAGACATTACTCAGAGACATGGACCTAATGAAAGGGCTTACCTGGTTCCTGGGCCAAGAGGGGCAGAAAGAAAAGTCCAAACATGAGGAGCCAGTGAGTAATAGCCATGGTGAGCTGCCACTTGCTGAAAAATCCCTTTTTCGAGCTAAGATGATCTTTTTCCTGTTCTGCCCTGTGCCCTTGTTTGCGTTCACCACTTTATGGCATCATGAAACACCAGCTGGCTGCGGATTGCCGTGGTGCAACCTTTGCCTCTTTGCCCCACTGGATAACTTATTGAAGGATTTACCAGTCATGGAACATGATGACACATAAATCCTTGCTGCTTCTTTTTTCCCTGGATCTTTCTGACGTGCTGCGCGGTGTCCACTCGAGCTCCGGCTAGCTCCCCAGGGCAGCGCACCGAGTGTGGCCGCTTCCCGTCCCACCCGCGCCGGGTTTCGGGGAAGAGTTTCAGCCCGCACTCCCTCGCAGAGAGTGCGGGACTGCGGCAATCAGTTCCGCGTCGAGGAGGCGGCGTAATACGAAAAGAGAGAGAAGGGCAGCTTCGGGTGTAGAACGAGAGGATGTTTATTGGGGTCCAAGGGTCCGCGAAGCCACGAGGCTGCTCAGGGAGCACGAGGTTTTGAATGAGGGTGGAAAGCAGGGGTGGAGCGATACAGAAACCAATCGGGTGAGGGTAAGGGAGGAGTTGAGTATAAACACAAACCAATAGGGTTGAAGTTGGGAGTGAACCAAGGTACAGCAACCAATGAGGGAATAGGGATAACATAACTGACATGGAAGATTCCAGAATTGGGGTATGGGTCAAGGGAGGATTGACACTTCTCGTGGGTTGGGTATAAGGGATTGACAGGGAAGATTCTAGAACGTGGGTATGTGCCCTGGGGAGATTGGCATTTCGCGGGGGTTGAGTATAAGGGATTGACAGGGATGGGGAAGGAGGGTGAACACCTTATATGGAAAGGAGGGGTTCGGGGCAAACCATCAGGGGCTACAGAACAAGGGAGGTTTCGGGGAAAAACCAACAGTGATATTAAACATCAAACAACCTTAAAAACACACTACTACATCTTTCCTACCCTAAACTCTCTGTGGCAACAAGGATATATCTGAGGAAGTTCAGAACTCAGAGCTAAGTCCTTGCCCAGCTGAGATTGAAGGACAAGGGGAAGCTCCCTGTTTATTCCAGTCTCTCTGAGAGGGAAGAGGGAAAATTTGGTTTCTGATGTGCCAAAGATGGGGTCTCTATCCCACAAGGTGAGCAAGTGGATCCCAGCAGTGACAAGGCTCACCTGCAGTCCAGGGAATGCCCAGCAACTTTGTAGAGCAAACATATCTCCTTTTACTAGTGGCTGCTCCTTGTAGAAATGCTCCCCAGAATCTCCTTCCAGGAGATTCCACATGAGGAAATCTTCAACTATTTGAATCTCAGCAGCTTCCTGAAGTTTTCAGGGGACCTCTGCTCTCACTGATGTCTTAAAATTCTTTCTGATTTCAGGAAGTTCTCAGGTGCTGCACCTCAGCCAGGTGGTTATTAGAGGCTTAATGAAATCCAGGCTATCAACACTCCTTCCAAAAGTATTCCAAAAGGAACCTTTCCTAGCAGAGACGTCTTATGGACCAAAATGAGCAACTGCCAAGGTGTGTTCAGCTCCTCAGTAAGGGAATGGTGCTTAGATGTGCATTTCAGTGGGAACAGCTCCTTTTGCAGGTGTTAGGTCCACCATAGAGGGTGAAAACTGCCAGACCAGGATGAGCTGGGCAGGGCTGCACAGCACAGCACGGCACAGGATTGCAGCTAAAGATCCTTATTTTAGAGCTGCTCTCCAAAATCCATTGGTTTTACAGGAAAGGTGGTGTGGCTGTTCCATCAAAGGGGGGCAATCTGCCTGTGTGGCACAGAGACAGTACATAAACCTCATTAAGTGGTGGGAACAAAGCTCCTCGTGGAGCTTTGTCTTTAGAGGCTCTGAAAAAACTGGGCCACCAACTCCAAGGGCAGAATGGACAGGAAACGACTTTTACAGTGAGTACCTCTGTTGTGTAGCTCTCAGAACATTTCTTTGCCATAAGACCTAACATTGCCTTTGTTCTGGCTACATGGAGCCCTGATTCTGACCTCTGTGCACAGCTGCACTGTAGGCACTCCCCAGTCCCAGCCATGTGCCCCACCATTCCTCATGCAGGGGAATCCTGGCAAAATGCTCCTCCCCTGCATTCCAAGACCTTGTAACAGAAACATCCTTATTCCAGCTTCCCAAAGAGCAGCCAAGGCACAGACACAGCTAACCAACCATTTTTATTTGGGATCAGCAGCAGGCAGCCAGATGCCAACACAGAGTGGAAGGAATGTGCTTCACCCAGGCTCCATCTACTGACAGCAGTACGCACTCACATACATTTCACTTCGGATAATCTCAGAGGTTTCATTGGCTTTTGACTGCGTTCCAGGATTATTTTTTTATTTATTTGCTTATCTCAAGAGTTTTTCCTAAGCAAGAGCTTCCCTGTTTATTTTCAAGGCCGTATATGTGCAAAGCTGTCTCCTTGGCTGTTTCTTTCCCTTCACCTTCATTCAGAACCATCTGTATCTTCCTTCACGTCTGCAATCAGCTGCTTAGAGAAGGGGCAAATGTACTGGCTGGTAATGGCAGCAGCCTCCCTGGCATCTCTGTCCGAGCGGCTGTGGGAAGGGAAAAATCAGGAATATTTTTGCTGGGAGCATGGATTGCAGGAAGTGTGACAAGGCCACCTTATGACATTCAAGGATGACTCCAAAGAGCAGGTGTATGATAGAGGGATCATGGCTGCCTGCTGCCAGGCACTCTACAAATGCACAGTGGTGTTTCACCCCCATTGTGGACACAAGAGATACTAAGGGCCGGCTTATTCCTCCTAATTACAGTTATTTAAGAGTGAGATGTCTAAGGGAAGGTTGTTGGGCATTAGGAAAAGACAATGTCCAGGTGCTGGGACAACCCATCCTGAGGTGTGTGTTTCAATCAGCAGCTGAATCCAGACAGGGCAGCAAAGGCTTTCTTTCAATTTTAACCATTAGATTACATTTCCTAATGGGATGAATAATTGCTTCAATCCAGAATTACAACTCTTAGGAAATGATTAAGGAAAGATATTATTTTGCTTCCCTGGGTTTTACTATTTTTAACAACTGTCTTTTCTATGGCTGTTCATAAAAGTCTTCTTTTGGCTTCAGTATTGTGGGGCTCAGAGTCACAGAGGTAACCAATCTCTCCCACCTACCTGGTGTTTAGAAAGCTCTGGTACAACCAGAGAAAGCAAAGTTCCTCAGGTTTGTTCATTCCCTCTCTCCCCTGCATGTCTGTGTTGACTGGGCCAGGAGAGCTGGTTTAGATAAAGAAAATGAATAATAATTAAAAACCCCAAGCCACCAATTATGTAACCAAACCAGCACCACTGCAGAGCAGCACTTGCAGCTTGTGTTGTATCTGCTGCTGTGCTCAAAGACATGGCCTCAGTGGGGGCTGCTGGCCCAGTGTGGCAGTGAGAGCCCCAGATAGGGACTGGGACACCAGAGGTTTCCTCTCACCTGCGCTTGCGGCCCATGAGGTTTTGGATGAATTTCTGAACCTGGGCGTTGTCTCTCATCTTGCTGTACTCACTGGTGAACAGCCCATCCGAGTGCCTCTGGGACCTGTGTGAGGACAACACGGGACAGCAGCTGCACCTCCCAGCCATGCGGGAGTCCCCACGAGGCACAGCAATGCCTCTCCTCCCACCACTACGGAGCCCTGTACCACTCCCTTTCCCCTCGTCATCTTGGGCAGCCAGTGCTCAGGCTGGCTCTGCAGCTGGACACCTTAGCTCCATGGGCAGCCCCCCAGGGCAGGGATGCCACATTCTGCTGGAGAGATCCCTGCCCTGGTCCTCACCTGTCCTTGAGGCCCACCAGGTGCTTGACCAACTGCTGCACGTAGGCGTTGCTGTTCATCTTGCTGAGCTCGCTGTGAAAGAGCCCGTCTGCATGGCGCTCCATCCTGCATGTTGGCGCAGGGAAGGGGGGGACAAAAGGAATGGTTTAAAAACACACAAGAACAGCCATTAAACACTGCCGCCTCAAGGCAAGAGAGTCCCAAACACACCTGGGCAAGAATTTGTGCCACTTTGGCAAAGTTTCACAAAAGTAGGGAAAAAAAGTGAGTTTTAAAAATACTTTTGTTAAACATCACACAGGAAAACTACCTGCCCTTGCTTTTACTGATGTAATCACCTAGCCACAGGGATGTGGGAATGTGGGGTTATCGATGATTTAGCACAAAAGAGTAGGGCAAGAGGCTGGAGAAGTAATAAACAAGTATCCAGAGATACAAAGCTGAAGAGCACTTAGAAAAGGGCACCAAAGACCAACTCTTGCAGTCGACTTCCTTAGTGAACTTGGTGAACTTACAGGGTTGGCTATTCCTGGTTAGGTTTTCATGGGACTAGGCGATTTGAAACAGAAATTCTCACCTTTATCAGGCTGGGTAAGTGCACAGGAGAAAAACAGACACAAAAGTATCCTTGTAACTGTGTTTTGTTTTGGGGTCACAAATTTTCTTCTGAATAAAATAAAATTAACATTCCCATTCTTAAACAAGAAAAAACATTTACAGTATTTGCACTCATTTAACTAAATCTGTTTGGGGAAGAAGAAGATCCACAAGCAAGCAGATGCAGGTTCAGGAAGGCAGCTAAAAGGCTGGGTTTTCAGCTAGCAGGGTCTTTGAACAAAAACCATGAAGAAAAACAAAGCACAGAACCAAGACATGCTTACCTCTCCCAGGATGGCAGAGATGCTGAGATGTGGGACAGGACAATCATGGGAATAATTACTTGCCACAGAGTTGTCATCATGGAAACCATGTTCTCTCCTGAAATAAAGCTTTGTGAGCAGCAGGACCTTAGTGTGTGTCTGGTGCAGTTCGCATGCCCCACAGAGACAGGGCTGTGGAAACACCACCACTGTAACTAAATAAGGCAGGAATTCCTGCCAGCAGAGATAAACACCTGGAGACATCTTCAAGAGACTTTCAGACAAAAAAAAATTTACATATGATAAATAAAATTCATTCACATATAGAGGAAGGGCTCATGTGTTTGCCCATATCCACCTATCCTCTAACCTTTCAAGAAGGAAAAATGAAATGAAACAGATATGCAGTCACAGCAGGCTGTCCTATTTTGTTTTCTTACTGAAATAAAAAGAAAAGTACATTTTGTTTATCACAAGCCATGGCATGTTTCCCCCCTTTATTCCCAGGTTGTTTTCCCCTTTATTCCCAGGTGCTCACCCTCCCTCAAGGATCACACAGCAGCTGTACCTGTAATTTATAATACACTCCTTTATTTTTTGCCTTTTTCCTGCAAAGAAACAAACATTCATCACTGTCCTGCAATCTGTCAGGATAGCACTTGCTAACCCCAAATCAAAGTCCTTCCACTTGGTTTTTACATTATTCTGAAGCTAAACAGTACAAAGACCATGAAAGGAGAATGTCTGAGAATTCTGAACACTTTCTAGCCACCCTTCTGGGACTGTTTGCTGCTCTGGAGGTGCTGTAAGATGAGAATAGGCACAAGGAGAAAGAACAAGAGCAAGGGATTTGTACAGAAATTTATTAATTGTAAACCACAGGGCAAATATTTAATGGGGGCTGCAGAGCAAACAGATGAGAGGATGAAGGAACCATAAGCTTAATCTCGCACACACTTTGAGCTTTAGTGTTGTGTTTTCCTGCCTGATCTAGCTTTGAGGGGATGGAATAGTAGAGCAAGAAGGACATTTCAAATATCAGCATCTTACTGGAGTCCAAACAAGGCAGACTCCACAGTCCTGGGATGGAGGAGGAGCTGAAAACAGCCACCAAAACCAGAGTATCCTTAAGCAAGGGGAACCTGAATCCTGAGCCTCTCCTTCTATCTGCCCAACAGCTGTCACACAATCCCATGACCCCAGGATCTCACCTCAGAATTTGGCCTCCCTGGGCTGGCATTTCTCTGGGAGCACCATATATAAGAGACCACTTTTAACCCCATCCTTGGCTCCAGAGTTTCTCCTCTCTTCATAACCTTTCTAGCTGCTAATTTGGTGATCAACTTCTCTTTTCTCTTTCTGGACATAATTTTGTCTCCCTGGGTAGACCGTATTTGCTTGCTGAAGTTCCCAGGAGTAGTGATGGCTGTTGGGGAACTTCTCCTTCCTATCAAAAATGATTTTTTAAAATTACCCAGACCACAGGAAGCAGGTAGATCTCCAGTGTCATCACTGAAGGGCTGTTTAACCTTAGCAGGATAATTCTGAGCTTTTCATTTCCTCCCCACTGATGCTGGTTTTAAATGACTGCAAACTCTTTGGCCAGCTGGGACCTTTAGCTGAAAGAACTATGCCCCAAGCCAGCCTAGGAACCCTGAGGAGGGAAACCCCCATATTCCAGCGTTGCTGCTCAGGACATGGATGGCCTCATAGCAATGGCTCAGCAAGGCACCACAGAGGTCTGGAATCCACCCCCCAAAGTGAGAGAGAGGGGAAGGCAGCCTGTGCAGCCCATCCACCCCAGCTGGACTCACCAACCCTGGTCGCGCCCGGCTTGCAGCTCCACCGCCTGCTCCTCTTAGGGACTCCTATAAATCTGCAGCCTTATCAGAAGCAATTATTTGAGCAAAGATATGGATGTGAGCAATCATGATTAACAGCAAATAATGCAGCAGGGTTGGAATCTCCTTTTAATTACCTGATCAGGTCATTCACAGCAATTTGATGGAATATTTCTGCTGATGGATAATAATTCCTGCTTCTGCCTATAATGACATTTGTTGGGCAAACATCCTTGTACCAATTGATTCACTATGATTGTCATCATTATTTCCTGGCTTTAATTACCTCTTGATAGGAGCTTAATCTTCTGTTCTTGTAATTTCATCCTGGCTTGCAATTGCCAGGATCTGTCAATGAGTCCCTGTGTGTACCAGTGGTTTGGCTGAATGATGGGTCACCTTTTCAGGGCAGGCATTGCCTGATCACTAGTATCAGGGTTGACTTTTCCATGAGGGGACAACACCTTTTGAACTGTGGTTTCAACTGGGAAAGGTATGCTGAGTACAAATTCTGTCACAGGATCTAAAAAGCCAGCATGCTTATGCGTGCATGGAAAACATCCTGAATATATTCCCTGCCATTGCTGGGGTTTGGCTGGTCTCAAATCCTGAAGCTAAAGGTGACATGGATATTGAGGAAGAAAATAGGACTACCATTTCTCTCCTTCTTTATATGGTATAAAGTAGCTTGGAAGGAATTAAAAAAAATTTTTTTTTAACCTTCCAACTGGAGAAATGGGAACTGTATTACACTTTTTATCTACTTATCTTTCTTTTTCCTTGGAAAAGCAGAGGGTGTCCCCATGTCTAGAGGACTGGGAGGGACAAGATATTCCCCATCATCTTTCCCTTGGAAGAATGCCTCAGGGCCTGATGAGCAGAACTTCAGCCCTCCAACTTGTGAGTTCAGGTTGCAGCCAGAGCCCTGCAACAGGGACAGGGGAAAACAGCAGGGACACTCCAGGTCCCATTCCAGGGCTGAAGCATGCCATGGTCAGCACTAGGACAGGGGAGCTCATTTCCTCCTCTGGGACCTGCTCTGGTCCAGGCATTTCCCAAACACTTTCCTCTCCTCTCTGTACCTGCTTTCTCCACCTGCAACCTTCTGCCTCTGCTTCTGCCACCAGTGGTGGTGGCAGCTTCAGGTTTATAAAAGAGGTTGAACAACATGTGGGGAGGTAAAAATTACTAGTGTGATTTTCCTTCCTTTGCAAACAACCTCAGTGGGTCTGAAATGCCTCCAAGCTCTGGGGAAACTCAGTTTGCCATGAGAATCTAGATGAGGACAGAGAAGAGGCTGGAATGACAAAGTGGCCCCACAATGACAGCAGAGGATGTATAACAGGACACTAAAAGGTTCTGGGGACTGGAAGAACATGAAATAAGTAACCTGATTAACTACTTTGCAACAAAAAATGGGGTTTGTCTCCAGCAGCAGGAGCAGAGTGAAAAGGTGATGGGGTAGAAAATGGTGTGGCCATGCCCAGCACTGCTGCAGCTTAATGCATGTGACAAACGTGGGCTCAAGCTCCAGCGCAGCTCTGAAAGCCCATGATGAGGAAATTCAGGGCCATGAAGAGAACTCAAAAGCATTTTCAAGCTGAAACTTATAACTGAATAAACCAGAGCCCAAACCACTTCCTCAGTCCTGAAACAACATCTGATTCTCCTTAATCAGAATTTACATCAAACTCTCATCATTATGGAAATAGAAGTAATAAAGAATCCTGCTTAACAATATCAGTTGAAAGGAGCTTTGTGAATTTGCACCTTGCTTCCATTCTCCATTTGTGTGAACACTCCAAGTCCCAGCAGGGGAGTGGAGATTCCCCTTGCCTGCATCCAGCAGGCACAAAGCAGGATTAAATCACCCATTTAGATGGAATATATAACCCATTATCTATGTGCAGCACCACTGCAAAGAAAAGCTTTCAGCTTTTTTCTGGCTCTAAGAATGATAGACGAAATGGCTGGCCTCACCTGATCCCTGCTCCTGCAGGGGCAGGAAGTCAGGGCTGGACTGATCCCAGCCCCTGGCTGCCTGACTGACCTGTCCATGGCACATAACCATTTTATAGAAGTTTAGAAAAGTGCCACAAACAGGTGACACTGAGGAGTGCTGAGGCTGTGCACACACGCTCCTTGAAGAAAGCAGGGAGAAATGTCCCAGGACAAGACGGAGAAGGGATCTATGAGCTTTGGGGCCATCCCTAAGCTGCCCTGGGGATGCTGCCAGGTATAAAGCCTTCAGGATCTTTGTGCAGTCACTAGTGCTTAAGCATGACACCGTCTGACATGCTCAGCTTGGAGAGACCTGTGATGGAATGCATTAAGTAAATCCAGTTGCCATGGGTGCCAGGGCTACTCCCAGTAGCCATGTTGGTGCCTGGGGACACCCTCCTGCCGACAGAGAGCAAAGATTATGAAACACAGGGGCCAGCCCCCTTCAACACCCAGGCTCTGTTTACTGGTCTGTCTAAAAGGCAACAAAGTTGAGAACAGAACTGAGGAAGGTCTTTTTCTTCCTCTTTACAGTGGGAGAGGTCACCAAATCTGCAGTGTGAAAGGCAGCATCTTAGAGCCATGTTAAATGCTTTAGCCCCAAATTTGGCAATATTTTACAGAACATGTGAGCCTGGCCTTCTTTGATGCTGGAGGTAAAGACAAGAAGCTGCATTTCAGAAAAGAGAGGATTTCATTACAGATCTACCTATCCTAGCCTACAGCACAGGGAAGATGCAGGCAGACTCTCCAAAATCAGCACTCAGAGCTCTGAGGGGGTCATTCTGAGTTCTGAAGGGAAGCAGTTCCCATTCAACCTTCAAAGTAATTGATGCAGGAGATCAGAAAAGATTTTTCCCTGGTGAAGCAGTGTGGATGCATGCAGAGTCCCCCTCCAGAGAGGACTTAGAACAGGCTGGAAAAATGCTGCTATTACCACGTGGACATTGTTGCTCCTGCCTTGGACAAGGAAAGCCCATCCAGTCTTTGGGGCTGGTGTTTATTCAGGGCAGTTCTTACAAAGTTTGCCCAATCCTTGCCAGCCTGTCCAGAACCCAGACCCCAGGATCGGCTGGAGCTGCTCTTCTTCCTGGAGACACCTTGACTGGCCAAAACACATCTCAAAATCTTACAGCCATGATTTGCACCATGGCTTTGGGATGGCAAAATGCACAAGAGTCAAGCCAGGCCAAGAAGGCTGTGGGAGGACCATGTCATGCCCCATGCATATCCAGCAATGATGTCCCAAGTCCTGATGGAGCTGTCCAGGTGCGGCTGGCCTTTGGGGAGCCCAGCACAGGCTGCACCCCATGCAATGGCAGCACCAGCCCATGGCAGGAGAGTTTATTGAGGTCAGATGGTACTAGGAACTGCATGGCTAAATCCTTCCTACGTAAAATACCCTTTAATCAGCTTACAGGGTGTTCAAGAACTTCTACCTCCCCCATTCTTTTTTCCCCTTCCTGTGTCTGTGTGAGGCCGTGTGGGCAGTGGAGATTGTCTCTGGTGTCTGTGCAGGTGAGCCTGGCCCACGTCACTGTGCTGATGGTGATGCTGCTCCAGCTGAGAGCAGATTGGAGGCGATTCCTTGCATCATTCCCAGGTCTGTAAGAGAAAGGACCCTAATTGCAATAAGGGGATTGGAGGATTTAGCCTTCTAAATGTTCCTTTCTTGCACAGGATGCTTTCAGGAGTGGTTTTAATCTTTACCACCTGATTTCATGATTTTGGCT
This sequence comes from Dicaeum eximium, assembly GCA_013396995.1. Taxonomy (NCBI): domain Eukaryota; kingdom Metazoa; phylum Chordata; class Aves; order Passeriformes; family Dicaeidae; genus Dicaeum; species Dicaeum eximium. The sequence continues at coordinate 18,251 of VWZP01002901.1, forward strand.
CCAAGAGTGAAGAGTGGGATGGAAGGAAGAGGCAAGCAGGGCAGCCAAGGTGGGCTTGGAAGAAGGAAAATCACAATCCCATAAAGTCATAGAACCTCAGAAAAACACTTACCCCAATCTCAAAGGGGCAGATTAAGCTAAGAAGGTGTGTAGATCCAGGATATGTGTGTCTCTCTACCTACCTGCTTCTGAGTTGGCTTGGATTGTCTCTGTCTCTCCCCTGCTTTGTTTGACTGAAACATGTGGCACCTTTCTGGATTTGCACCAGTTTAAAAAGAAAACCAGATGTGAGGGACAAAAGCACAAAATGTCACATACTTGGAGTTGTGCCTGCTTGGTCTGAAGTCAGGAGGGAAGGTGCTGGACATGCTGGTGACATCCATGACTGGCAGCACTATCCAGGGGCAAAGACAGCAAAACATTTGTCAGGAGCTCTGGGTTGTGCTAGAACAGACCTCAGTCATTTTGGTCAAAGGTGTATCTGCTTCCTGCCAAACCCTTGGGTGAAATCTGCAGTAAACCCCAGCCCTTTTGAAGGAAAAGATTAAATATTAGGTGTTTGGCTCATACTGGGGGAAAAAAAAAAAAAAGAAAAAAAGAAAAAAAAAAAGAAAAAAGTCTCCAAATGGTTAAAACATTTTGCTAAGAACTGGGAAGAACAAGCAAAAAAGTATCCTTTTGGTGCAGGAATGGCACCTTGGGTGCTGGCAGGGTGCCTTGGTTCTCCTGACTACAGGATAAGAGGTGCTTTGCAAGTGAGAACATCCCTCTGAAGCAGGGATAGATGCTAAGCCAGAAGGCTCCCTAGGATGCCTCCCTAGGATGCTGGGTGAGCCAGGCCCATCCTGCAGCAGGAACACCTGTGACAAGCCTTGAATCTGGAAGGGCTGCCATGAGGCACCTCCCTCCTGCAGGCAAATCATAGAATCATAGAATTATTGGGGTTGGAAAGGACCTCCCAGACCATCAAGTCCAATCTGTGCCCAACCCCTGCCTTGTCACCCAGCCCAGAGCACTGAGTGCCCCATCCAGTTGTTCCTTGGACACCTCCAGGGATGGGGACTCCACCACCTCCCTGGGCAGCCCCTTCCATTGCCTGACCACCTTTTCCATGAGGAAATTCTTCCTGAGAAGAAATTCTTCCTGCCTGCTTGGGAATGGGTACTGTAGGGGGAAAGAAGGGTTGGTTTTACTGTGGCTGGCAGTGTGATCCAGAAAAGGAAAAGCCAAGCTCAGGGCACAGTCTTTTTACAGGAAAAAAGGAACTCTGCTTTCCCAGCCTATGAGTGCATCATGGCTGTCTCCCTGTCACCAAGGAAGCCCAAAGTAGTTTTCAAAGACAAGCTGTCACCCCCATCCATCACCTGCTGGAATTTTATACTCTATGGAACTCCTTCCAAAGTTCCCCTGGTTTTCCCTGGGCTGGTTTTCCCACCCAAGTGGGAAAAAAACCTGCCTGCTCCTGGTTATGTTCCCAGGGTGGAACAACACATCCCAGTGCAGGTGTCACCAAAAACACAGGAAAACCAAAAAATTCTCCAGCAATATTTTTGGTGTTAGAGAGTCAATGCATTACTTATTCTGGCCAGGATGTGCAGCAGAAATAATTTCACCCACACATTGCCTGGGTTGTGCAGAGAAAATCATACCTTGATCCTTTAACACAGGGACACAACCACACACTGGTGGCTTCCTCCCCAGGCCTACTCTGACCATCCTTGCCCTACTGGCCCAGCACTGCTCCCTGCCCAGCTGGAAGCTCCCTGTACCTGGAGTACAGGAGCACTGAGAGCACTCATACTTCCCATGGGTCTGGCCTTATCAGGGCTCTAATTGGCATCAGCGCTGTAATCTCAGCCTCCAGCTGTTTGTGTGTCTGGGGAAGAGGAGAAAGCACTTCAGGGAATTAATTTGAAGAACAAGGAAGAACAGGGAATTAATTTGAAGAACAATCTCTGCACAACCCTATGCACTGCGTCCTGGCTGGTAGGGCCAGTTGTCACAGGTGTGCTGTCCCAGCACCGAGCACAGCAGCTCCTGACACAGCTGCTTGGGCTGCATTTTGGCTCATCCCTCCTGACTTTGTTAGTGTTATAAATGAAATTCGATAAAGCCAAATTTTGTAATTAAAGAAATAAATTTTATTTCATAACCGAGATACAGTCATGGGTAGCCCCAGTCAAAGTAACAGTGTTGACCTGGGATCGGTGCTGGGTGAGCTCCAACTCGACCTGTATCGCATCGAGTCATCTCGAGTTCATGATGCTGCCTGGTCCCTTCTGGTTTTATACAGTTTTCTTTGCCCAAGGCTGAAATTCTCTAGTCCTGCTCATATTTAGTAGGTCTTCTTTTTCTGTCCTGAGATGGACAATGGATTTCCGAGGTGAACTGATGCGTCTCCTTTCTCTGTACAAGGGTGGATGATGGGTCTCTGAGCAGCGCTGATGTTTCTCCTTTCTCTGTGCAAGGATGGGTGATGTTGTCCGAGTGGCAACTTCCGCAAATCATCCGTTTTCCGGAATCAGTATTGACATTCATATTGTCTCTGTGTGTTGTGATCGCTGATACTTATCAAGCGTTAGCCAAGTTACAGGAATACTACATTTGGGTGTAACTGTCCTGATGGCTCCAAGCATAGTGGTTGCCAATGCTTATCGCCCAGGTGTCTTTTGATGTGAAAATGGGCCATCCTCCAGCAGAGCCACGGCCTTTTACTTGCTAATTTGGGTCTAGTTCCTTGTCAACCAGGTGTGCTGTTGCAACCGATGAAGCAACTTCTGCTTGCTTCTTAGATTTCTAAGACACCCACTTTGTAATCATAACATTATTGCCTTTATTTTTTATATGAGCACGAATTTATCATGATCATATATAACATTAGGGACCTGAAGGGACACCCTTTCTGGTAAACAGGAACAGGCTTTGTCAAGATGAGCATGGAGAGAGGTGCACTTACAGGTGCTTGCTGCTCCCAGTCATGCCTTTCCCTGCTTTTCCTGCTTGTGTTGTCTTTCACTTCTGCCCATGCCCAGGAGGTTTTTCCCAACAAGTGGCTCTGATAAACTCACTGATGTTTTAAGCCCAGTAGGAGCTCTTCAGTTGTATTATTTTGATCTGTCCTGTGCCACAAGCCCTTGTATCTCATCGGGTTACCCTTGTGTGAGATCAGTTATGTGGTTAAGCTGAAACCAGGCATCCACAAAAACATCTAGTTTTACAAGCAAACTCCAAGCAGAGATGGAAAATGCAGCCATTTTCTCCATAGTTTCACCCCCACAGCTAACCACTAGCATTACTTTTTACATCTTACATATGTGAGAAATGACTGCTCACTTTAAAATTTCAAAAGGTTTATTAAACCCTAACAAAAATACAGCAAAAGGACTAAATAAGGAAAAATAGGCCTGGGAGCTGCCCTCGTGGCTGCCTACCACATCGCTAGCTCACCTACAAGATGGCTGCTCCGCCTTTTATACCTTTGTTGTTGCAACAGGCAGCCTTAACCCCTCCCAAAGTCTGTCTGTTAACTCTTTGTTGCTGTCCATTGGTGTTGACTGCTTTCTTGTAACTTGATTGGAGGTCAGGTGTTGCCATGCTGTGCCTCTAGTAACCAGCATGCCCCTCTCCAAATGTCTGGACTACCAGGACTACAACAATGCTGGGAGGGGGACACACTGCAGCAACTTCACTCCTTAATTGTGAGAGCCAACAATTTCATTACTCATCTATAACACATGGATCTGTCATAACTTAGCAGAATGGTAAATGTCAAAAGATCCATTCAGCATGTAAATAAACCCCTGCAGCTTCTTGGGTGACTGGGAGAGCCTGGAAAGCCTAGAGAGCTGTGCCATCCTCTTCCCTCTCCTGCAAAAGCTCACCTGAGAGGGGGAATGCTGCCTCTGCCTCTTTTTTGAGAAATGCATTACAGGAGATTGGAAAGCAGGATGGCTTTGTTGCAGATGAGTCTCACAGAGAAATTGCCCAGCTGAATATGGCAAATAAAAGGAACACGATTGGCCTTGAAAGCTCTTTGTTTTCCTTCCTTTGTCCTGAACCTGAAGGCAGCTGGGAGAGCTGATGCTATCAGGGCACTATTCATCAGCTGAATTTGGCACATCTGTCCTGAAACTTTGGCAACCACATTGTTCCCCTTTCTATTTAAATTTGTAGTACCTCAGATGTGAAAAATTATGGTGATAAAAGTTCCATCTCCTTGTGGAGACTCTGACAGATGTCTCACTTCCTGGTCCTTTGAACTGTCTGGGAATCAAATCCTGCATTAATTTATCCTGGGGGAGTTCTGCAGTATTCCTACTGGCTCCTTGGCAGAGGACGAGCTTCCTTTGGTCAGGGACCAGCTCTACCACAGCCATAAACCACACTGCTTATCTTCCTGAGTTTCTTTTCCAAACACTCCAAAACACTCTGAAAAGGCAGGTCTCCCACTGGTTTGTTGGTTTGGATGTTTTTATGGTGCTGCCCTTTTCCTGACAGCTAACCTGACAAAGGAGTAGCTGTTGTGCTTCCACAGCTTCTGTCACAGTGGGATGGGGAATGAGGACACTGCAGGCTGTGCATCCAAACACAAAAGGGTTGTTCCAAGACACCAACCACATCAGACCCTCTCCAAGGGTGCTCTAAGCAATCCCAGTCTATCATTCTGGCATAACTCCTCCTGCTTTTCATGAGGGTGACCCATGACTCTGTTCTTTGTCATCTGTTTTTTGTGCAGTGACATGACATGACTTCTTTGGATATGATGATGTAAGACAGACTTTCCTTCTCCTCTGCTATGAGGGCAGTTCTTCTTATCCAAGAAACTAATTGTGTTTAATGTCTGTAGCCTGTTTGCCATGGAAGCACTGTCCTAATTTAGTGGTTTGCATGGCTACTCACTTCTGAAAGTCAAAAGCATTATTTCACATTAGTTTAATTCAGTCCAGGATTAAACTAGTTTAAGATTAAGGCCCTGTTAGTCTGGAATAGGAGCTGCCACGCTGAGAATTAAGTGTCATTCAGCACTAACCTGTTGGGAAAGATGAAATAGAAAAGCCTTGTAAATATGACTGTTTAGACTTTGAGAATATGAAACATATAAGTGAAATAGAATTGAAGCCAAGTTTTGATGTTTAAGATACCAAGCCTCAGTTACTGAGCAACTGAAAAACAATAGAATGGCCTGATGAAGATAATCCCCTTTTGATTAAACAAGGCTCTTCTCCTTACCAAGAGTCCAAGGGTCAGAGCAGACCCTACCCGCTTGGCAAGAGCGGTCCAAAGAGTAGTTTTTAGGGTTTAAAATATAACACAGTATGGTAATGTAATGATTCTTATAGGCTATATGTAAATGCTATAGGATTTGTATCTTGTACTAGATTGGTTAGTGTAAATTAGAATATCCAGTATAGAAGAAGATTTAATACATTGTAACAGGAACTTCGCTCTCTTTTACTCTTACTACTCTACTCTCTTACTCTTACGACTCTTGCTCTTGCTCTTACTCTTCCTCTTACCCCTCCTCCATTCTCTCTTGGTCCTGCTCCAAGCTGCAGCTGGCAGCTCTTAGCAGGGCCCCTATACCCACACCCTATGCAATAAACTGTGTGCTCCAAGACCAGCTTTGACTCCAGAGATCTCTCATCTCCGTTTGTCCCATCACTGACCGTTTACATTACCACACTAACCCACAGGGAAAATTGAGATAATGAATGTAAATTAACTGTTAAAGGGGATTAGAGGAATGGCACTAATGCACTAATGGCACTGTGGGAAGGCAGGAGGACAGCAGTCACATTTCCATCCAGCTCTCTTGGCTGCTCAGATGGTTTAAACATAAATAAATTAAGATTATTCTGTCTACACAGTTTCATTAATGCACTTCAGGGCCTCCTTTGAGTTGATTTCTCAGAATAAAAATGGCTCTAGTGAAAGTGGTTCCACTGTCCCAGCCCCTCACTGAGTGAGGGCTGTGTCAGGAGTCAGGCTTTAGGAATCAAACCCAGATAGGACCCAGCTGTGACCAGATGATGGAAACCATCTTCCTTGTCTGAACTTCCCAGCAGATGAGGTATCATCAAGCTCCAAACCTGGCAGATGTGCAACTATGCCTGTGTCCTCCTGAGTCCAACACAAACCGTTCCCAAAAGGAATGTGGAGATACAGGTATGTGAATATCTACTCCAGTGCTGGTGACAGACAGATCTAGAGCAAGATGTGGTCCCACTCAGGCCAGGTGAACTTTCTCTCCTGTCTTTGCACACTAGAAGAGTGAGATGACTGGAAAACAAATCCATGGGTATTGGGATCAACATGAGGATGGGCAGCTGTCTTGGTGTGAAAAGACAGGTGTCTGCTGAGGAAGGCAGGCGCCTCCCCTGAAATGGAAAAGGTAAACCCCCTCCCTCCAAATTACCACAATTTTGAAATAAAAAGGCTCTCAGGCAAAGATATGGGAATAGGAATACTGAAAATACAAATGTAATTAGTACACACAAAACTACTGACAGAGTCAGGATATGACCTGACACCCTGTGGGTCAGGGTGTTGGTAACAGTCCAGTTGAATGGTGGCTGCAGTCCTCCTGCGGTGACAGATGTAGTTCTGCTGAAGCAGTGATCCTGTAGAAGGGTGTAGTTTTTCTCTGAAGGTCTGGTAGTGGTGTAGATGGGCCTGGTTTTCTTCTGGGAATCCAGTGGAGAAGAGGTTGCTCCTCTGGAAATCCAGTGGAGAAGAGGCTCCTCTGGTGTCCCAAAATCTCTGATTATATGCAGGTAGGAATGCTTGGCTCCTCCCCCTCCGCCGAGCATCTCACAATGGAATAATGTAATTTTATCATGCAGTGAGGCTCAGAAGATATCTCCCAAGAGGGAGAGATTGTTTGTGGAAGAGATAAGAAAACTGCCCAATTAACAGAAGATAACTGCCCCACTTTTAACAGATGGCAAATAGAATACATGCTTATCTTACAATCCAGGACAGTAGCCTTCACTGGGATGAGAGAGAAGGGTGGTATAACTCTGTAGTTACTAAAGACATAGCATTCTTGCTGGCTTTAGAAAAGACCTGGAAGACTTACCTCTGGAGGCAGAATTTAGCCAACCAGATTATTGTCCAAGTGCTTAAACCAAGGAAATTTTCTCCTACTCATGTATGAAATTGCAGAGCCACAGCAGCTGTGCAAAACAGACTATGTGGATCAGCTGCTGTTAGTCCAGTCCAGGAGAAGGACAGTGCTTGGATCTGTGTCCCACGGCTGACACCAGGGCTGTGGACTTTCCAATGCTGCACATGCTGAGGGGTAACCATGACCCTTTCCATAAAAGAGTAAGGGAACTTGGGGCAGCAGGGCAGGGTTTGGAGAGAGGATTTCTTCCACAAGTCTCCATAGTTTGGATGAAACTCTGATAGCTGCAGCCTATAAACAGATCTTAGAAGCAATTTGTCTCATAAAAATCTTCCAAAAATGTATTTTCCCCTTCCATACAGTATAAATGTCCCTTTACTGCTATGCCTTCTCTTCCCACTGCCTTCCACAAACACCAGGTGACCTGAATGCTTATTTGGCGTTAACATCTGGGCTGAGGTTTGGTGGCACAGCTGCAGAGATGCCTACAGAGTTTGTATCAGCTCCCACACCTCCCAAGTCATCCGGGCTAGAAATGAGACGTCACACCTCCCTGTGCTTCCTGACCCTGCAGGCGCATAGGTACCCCTCAAACAGCATTTTTCTCTCATTTTCTGCAGTAAGACATCCCAACCCCATGTTCAGTTCATGACCTGCCACCTCATCTTTACTCCCACACTTGCTGTATATCTGGTTTCTTCCTGTATCCTACATTTCTGCAGTTGGTTATTCCTGCCCAAGCACGGGTAAGGTGCAAAATTCCTTTTGAAGTGCATCCTGCTTTTGCCAACTTATCAAGAGTACTTTGAATCCCTACTCTGTGCTCCAAGACACCCGCAGCATCCTGTCTTGGCAGTATCTTAAAATTTCATTATGGACTGTCTGGATCTTCACTCAGTTTAATTACAAAGTCCTAAACATTACCAGATTCTACACACACATCGGAATAAAATTTCCCAGTTATTCACCCAATCTGTATGAATTCCAGTTCTTTCCTCTAACATTGCTTAAGAGAACAACCCCATGTGAAAACGCAGCAAAACCATGTAAGAACGCAGCAAGACCTCTGCAGCGCTCGGGACACCGGGAGCCGGTACACCGGGAGCCGGTACACCGGGAGTCTGCCCCCGCCAACCCCCCGCCACCCCTTAAGCCGCTTGGTGACCCAGTTGTCCCCGCGGGGCCGGGGCCGGGCGGGGCGGCGGCGGAGGCTCCTCCCGCGGCTCGGCGGGCAGCTCCCGGCTGCCGGCCGGGCTCTGTGCGCGGGGCTGCGGGGGCAGCGCCGCGGGGCCATGGGCAACGGCACCGCCGAACCCCCGCCCGTCGTACCCGGCCACAGCATCGCCGCCCTGGTGCTCGGCATCCTCCTCATCCTCCTCATCGTCGGCGGCAATGGGCTTGTCTGTCTGAGCGTCTGCACGGAGCGAGCGCTCAAGACCACCACCAACTATTTCATCGTCAGCCTTGCTGTGGCCGACCTGCTGCTCGCCCTCCTCGTCCTGCCCCTCTATGTCTACTCCGAGGTGAGACAGCCCGGGGACACCGGGGGACGGCGGGCTGGGGCTTGTGTGCCCGCCGAGCATGCAGGTTACGAGGCAGCGGGGGGCCAAGAGACCAAGTACCGAGGGTCAAGGTCGCTCTCTGGGCTTGCTCCCCACCGCCACCCCGCCGGCCCGGGAGTGCATCCCCCCGGGACAGCCCAGCCCCCCGGGATGTGGCGGTCAGATCCCCCGGCTCTTACAAGACTGCGAGCGTCACGGCATCGCACTCTGCTGCGGGGCTGGGGGCGGCGGGGAGCGGAGCCGGCTCCGTGCGAGTTCCTGGGATCCCCGTCCGAACCGCGCCAAGTGGAGATGCCCCGAGTGGAGGCGAATCGGGGTGGCTGTCCCTTGGCTTGCACGCTGTCCAGGTTGCCGTCAGCAAATGGATAGGAAGAGACAGGTGCTGTGCTCTGTTTGGCATAAAGTGAGCAGATCTTGGTGATAGAGGGAGATCTTTAGAATCTTTAGCCAGGAAACAACTTTCCATATTGGCTGAGAAGGAGAAGCTGTCTTTTCCGGGAGCTGGATGGGAATTGGTCACCCTGCACCAGGGTGGCTTTGGTTGGCAGGTTGTTGCCTGGCACAGGCCTGACTCAGCATGTGATGCCAGTTGTGGAGAGCCAGCTCAGGGACATGGGGCAGAGTTGCTGTTCACTCCCAAAACCTGTTCACCCCCAAGACGGCAAGAGCTGAGGGAAAGAAAAACAGGCACTCCTGAGGTTCAGTGGTTCTCTCTTTAACATTTACCACCAGGGATGAATAAACCCTTGTGCTTGCAGGAGGATGTTTTAGAACTTGTTAGTACCTGCTGGTGGCTCTTCCCTGCTCAAGAGGATGAAAGCACCCACTGAACCAAATAGCAGGTTTTTCTACCCATCCTGGTGGTAGCTGTCAGTGTGGATCTTCTTCCCAGCTGTGGAATAGCATCTCCCCTCTTGTCCTCTTTCACAAGCCATGCGGAGCACCCCATGGCTCAGCAGGCCCTGACTGTGCAGGCCTGTACTCCCCTAAGCAAGGCAGGCTGCAGATTAGAGCTTAAAATGGTCTCTACCTCGTCCTAGGATTTTGCAGGACACTGTGACCTCTCTGGAGACAGGTATTGTGGAGCAGCAGGTTCATCTGGGGACCAATGAGAAGAACCAATGAAAATCTGGAGCATTAGGTCCCCTCTTTTTCCACTGTGCTCTTGGTTTTGGTGGATTTGCTTTTCCCTCATTACTTCTATTATGCTGTGGTTAGACAGGCACATTCTTCATAATTCTCATCATTCTTCTCAGCTACTTTTTGCTAATTGGGATCCCTTTTCTTCTTTCCTCTTTCTGTTGTCTCTTGATGCCTTCAGTCCCCAGGTCTCTCTATGGGCAATCACCAACACCAGAGTCGTTTCCTTTTGCCTGCAGGTGGGAGTTTTGGTGGGATATATAAAATACAGGTTAACATATTCTGAGGTACCTCTGAAAATGCTTCCAATGGGGCAGGAGTATTGTGGGGCTTTCCTCTTTCCTTGACTATCACAGACATTCCACAAGTTCTGGATTCTCAGGCAATGGGTGTTTATACTTGTATGAGCTTTAAAAACTGGTGCCGTCCAGCTTATGATGACACTTGGTATGTTCACTTCCATGGCTGTTCATAAACATCAGTTCTGTGAGGGAATTCTTCCATGTCTCTACTCCCAGGATATTAAACATGGGGAATTAAGGTGTTGTATCCCTCACATCCTCTGCAGCTCCTGCAGCCAGGCAGGCATTCAGAGGCACGAAACAGCACAGGCACATTCCTGGCGCTCGGAGGGAATGAGAGCACCGTGCAGCAGTCAGAGCCCCCTCGAGCAGGCAGTGGGGTTCTGATGTGTAGAGCAACTCCAGCTCCAGTGTTGCAGCAGTTCCCATTCCATGCCTGGAAGCTTCTCTGTGGGCTCAGAGCCTGCAGGTGCCCATTTTAATTTTAATCGTCTCTTGTACACCGGTGCAGGATTTCCAGCTCATTTTGTTCTGAAATAAGATAAGGCAAAGGGAGACTAACCACTGAATCCATGCCAGAGGGCAGCATTTTTGTGGTTTATTTTCTTTGGTTTTTTTTCCTCCTTGGAGGCAAAACTCAGAATTAGATGTTGGGATGCAAGATGCAGGCTGTAGTGATTGCTCTTTAAAACTAGCTTGGTTTCAGCTTGCAGTCTGTACCAAACATGGTTGCCACTGAAAATTCGGCCTGAATAGTCCTGAATATTCACCTCAACCTTCATTCTTGGTATGGGGCTTTTGTTTTGCTATTTTAAACTTTAGTACAACTCCTGACACAGTAAAGGAGGACTCTGAGGGTCTATTAGAAAACTCAAAAACCAGCTGAGGCGGTGAGTTTTTGCTTTTTTAGCAGGAACAGAAAAATAAACTGATCATTTTTCATTCAGCAGAAACTTGCTCACCTTGTGCTGTTTTCCTTTGAGGTGGCATCTGTGTTCCAGTTTTGGAAACATTCCTCCAAGTCAGGGCTTTAGAAGACAGCAGGAGGGACTTAACTTTTGAGGTGATGTCTGACATCCTCACAAACAATAGATCTCCTCCAAGCCCCAGTGGGAGTGGGATTCTTTCCTGTGGGATGTGGATGATCCTTTGCTGCTGTTCACAGAAGCTGGAGCACAGTGGGAGAGTCCTTGATCTTGGCTTTTATTTCTGGTTGTTAAGAAAGCTTGTATCAGACACTGGCAGCAATTATGGACACACACTCTCTTTCTACTGGACTCATCCAAATATGGAACAAAGATATGTTCCAATATTTTCCAGTTGTAATTACCACACAGCTGCCCGCCCTGGTGGTCACAAGGCACTTACCTTCCTGCTTGCTTGGGAATCTCAGGTCTTAGCAGTATGATGGGGAGAGGTAATGGTAACTTCCACGGGGAAGTTGCACTGCTCTTCTGCCGGCCTTGGCTTTCTGATGAGTCTGTCAAGTGCTTTCCAGCAATCAATCCAGAAAGGCAGGGATGATGGGAAACAAGGGGGAAGGAAATGGCTTGGGGCACTCCCATGCCTTTACTGTTATTCCTGAGGAGCAGAGTTCTGCTTTCATGTGAAGAGAGGCCAGGAGAAGATCCCAGAGGGTGCCAGGAGCATTGGTAGCACTGAAACGGGTTACCTGAGGAAGCAGAGCTATGGTGCTGTGGAGTTACTGCAGGGTATTGGCTCTGGGTGGCTTTGGGAGGGAGCTGCGTGGCTCCAAAGGCTTGCCTTGTGAGGCAAACTTCCTCTTCCCAGAGACTGTGACGACGGCAGGAGTCCCAAAGACTCTGGGATACTTCAGGAGTTTACACAGTCCTCATTAAGTGGAGGCATCCCAGCAATTATGGCAGGCACCGGACAAGCTCCACACGTGGACTGTGCTGTGGAGCACACCTGTACCTGTACTTGCTGCTCCTGTCATCAGCTCTCTACTAATCCCTGCCGAGCAGCAGAGCTGCGGGACAGGCCTGAGCCAGGAAGCTGCTGGCAGGAGCTGAGGCTGTTGGTTATGTAAACATCTTTGCCACTAAGACCTGTGTAAGTCATTACGGAAAAGAGGAAACAGTTTGAGCAGATTTGCATGTTTACCTGGCTCCTTCCCCAGATCAGGGAAGATGAGTGCTCCCAGCAGACACAACAATGGAGCAGCCAGTAGAAACCACATCATATATCTTATCTTAGTGAGGGTGGTGGGTTCTGCCCAAAACTTTCAGGGTGTCACTGGTTTGGTATCAGAACATCTATTTTCTTGCAGCTTTTTCTGTGTGCCTGTGATGCAGCTCCTCTAATGAGAGGCCAGACCTCTAACCTCTCCAAATTTCCCCTGGCTCTCTGTGAATGCATGTCAGCTTGTTTGCAGCAGAATTTGGGATTAGTCTTTCCTAGAATGTTACAGTTTTAGTGGAAATAGATGTTATTCTGGGCCTGGCTGATGTCTGAGCCACACAAAGTACCAGGGAGGTGAGACATGCCAGTAGTTACAAACCAGTGCTTGGGGTTTGGGTTTTTTTCCAGATACCAGTAATTGGGGAGAGGTGTCTTGGAATTCTTGGCCCTCATAATGTCTCAGGTGGATGATCAGGCTTTTTCATGATCTCTGAAAAACCTTGACCTCAATGATTTAAGCAACAACATCAGAGCAGACATGAGGCACCTCTTATCTTATATCCCACTCCCTCTTCTTCCTCTCCCCTTGCAGGCTGCATTGCGTATTCTGGGGACTGCGACAGTTATCACAACTCATGACAAAAAGCCCCAAGTCAGCTTCTGGCACATATGGGGACAATTCTTTGGGTCTGATACTGGACTTTGCCCACTGGCAAGGACTATTCCTCTTCCAACTTGTGTCACAGTCTTCTCACTCCATGCCATGTCTTTGAGCCATGGCTGCACTGAGGCAGATGCTTGTTCGAAGTCCAGCTGGGCATCTCCTAATTCCCTTTTAGGCTCCTGCTGTTCCCTGCATGTGGCAGGACTGAGACAAGAGCTGGTATCAGAGGAAATAGGACTGAAACCTTTGGCTCTGTCCTGGCTCCTGCCCTCAGGAACTCTTCAGTCATCAGGCTGGTTTAGAAGGCTAGAAGGCACAGTTTTCCTTACAAATCAGCTGTGTTTAGGAATAAGGATACCAGAATGGGCTGACTAGGAAGACAGCTGCAAGGGTGTTTGAGAAGCCAAGTCTGTCTCCTGCCATCCACCATCGTATAAAAATTTCTGCATTGTATTCTGGAAACGTGGAGAACCCAAAGAGCCACTGAAGTGCTTATTACAGGAAGCTTGAGCTGTTTGTGATCCCAAAATCTTTACACTGATGGGCTAATCTGCTGCAGCCTCCTGGAATTAGGTACTCCTTAATCACATGGCCCAGCAAAGCCTCTTATCCAAAGTTACTCTCCCATCAGAGGGGTCCTTAGCACATTTTGCCAAGGTGGGCAGGTGACAGACGCCACAGAATGGGAAGTTCTCTCCTAGTACTTTCTCCAAAGCCAGAGTCTTGGGGGTTAGTGGGGAAAGGGAAAGGTTTATAGCATTTTCCAAGTGCCCAACTTTAATCTCACATGATCAAAAGGTGCTGCAGACCGAGAGCCCTTGCCCTTTTCAGAATCATTTAGTTCCCTCAAATCACACATAGGTTTTGAAAACTGTAGCCCAAAATCAAATTTTCTCTCTCATAAGCTGAACTAAACCTGTCAAGATCCCAGTGAGCTTGGCAGAAATTTGTCTATTGATGATTCAAGTCCCAAATTCAGTTTGGAGTGTCTGCATTGTGCTAGAGAAGAAGCTGACTGAAGCACTCAGGTCTGACTCCAGAGCTCCCCTGGAGGTATCTCAAGGAGATGCTGTACAAAAATAGCAAAACAGTTACTTCAGAGACTCCTTTGGCTTTACAGCTCCTCTAATCATAATCCTGTGCTTGACATCATTAATGGCTGAGCTGTCTGCCCTGTTGCTGCCAAGGCCTAGGGTTCGGCATCTTCCTGGCATTCTGTGGAGCGTGTTTCCCATGTGGCTCCACTCTGCTGGGATGAATGAAACCAAAACCTGTTGTTTAGCACCAGTACAGGAACAAATCCATACCTGCTTCCTGAAACCTGCAGCATTAAAGGACAGCAACATTATATGAGCACTGGCTGGCTATTGCTATAGAGAAAAAGGTCCCTGGGATTTATACATATATATATATATATATATATATATATAATTTTTATGCAGCACATTTTCTATAGATAAAAATATATAATATATTATATATATTAGATGATGCACATTATCTGTAGAGAAACATACACAGAAAATTAAATATATTACATGCAGCAATATATATACTACAGTAATATTTATCATATATATTTCAATAAAAGCATATAGAGAGTACAGATAGTGTTTGGTATTTTGCAATATCAAAATAAAGTGTTTGAGTCAGACATGAAAGGGGCTATTGCTATTAACACTTTTGTTTCAAGCTAAAATCATACTTATTTGTACATTTTATTGGGTTTTTAACTGAACCTCTCTCTGCAGAGGGACCCATAGGATGGTGGAATTTTCCTCACAGCCTCAAACTCAAGAGGAAAAATTCCCTGGTGCCCGTGTAGTGACAGCCTGTTGAGCTTCCTGGTTTACGTGTGCAGGTGCAAGCAAACTGATAGGTCTGCCTGTGCTCAAGGAGCTCATGGGAATAATGGCACAGGAATGGAATCAAGGTGACCTATTTCCTTAGCAGCCTAAAAAGTGCTTTAATGTTAAAAGAACAAGCTGGGTTTCTACCTGGGTGAGACAAGCAGTTGATTGGAACAAAGTGCTGCAAGTAGTGTCTGGCTGTATGAGCATTAGCCATTGCTGTCCTTCTGTCTGTCCTGTGCTATGGGCTATGCAGAGCCTGTGCTGTGGGCTGAGACATGACTGCGCTGAAAATCTCCAAGGATGGCAGAGTCAACACTTCCAGGTGGTTCAGAGCACTGACACTGGTCCCTGCTGCTCTGCCCTGGTGCCTGTGATCGTGGGGAGAGAATCAGAGATTGTTACTCACTGCCTGGACCTGGTCTCCAGAGGCTGGACTTGTGCTTGGCCTGCCAGGATGGAACAGTTGTGTAACAAAGGGAAATGTTCACATCATCTGCACACGGGATTGGAGCGGCTGGGACACAGAACTGGAAGAGGATCTTTGTGCTCTGTCTCTTGCTTGCTTGGGGACTGAGCTCAGGATGCTGTGCAGCCAATATTGCTTTGTCAGGGAGATCTTGGGGTCCTGAATTGGAGAGTTTGAGGAATTTGGGGGTACCTGACCTTACCCAAGGCAGTGCAATGTCCTGTGTCCATTTCTCTGCTCAGCATGACTCACTTGCCTGTACTGATGGTCTGAGGGCTCAGTTCTCCAGACAGGCCAGAACCACAAGCCCTGAGCAGGCTATGGGCTCTGTGTGGGGCTGATTCCCATATGCTGCTGCTGCGCTGGGAGCATCGTGCCATGGGAGGAACACTCAGCTTTGGGCTGCTTGTTTGGAGAAAACATGAGTGGCTGAGGCACCCAGGCAAGGCTATGTTCCTGTCATTTTAAAGGACTCAGCATCTGCTGACCTCAGGGATCTTTTCAGTTCCAGGGAGGAGTGTGGTCCCTGAGCACAGTGCTGTGTGATGCCCTGATGACCATGGACGTGATGCTGTGCACGGCCTCCATCTTCAACCTGTGTGCTATCAGTGTGGATCGGTGAGTGGCTTCCTGCTCTAGCTGTGCCTGGGCAGCACACTGGTTCCCTAGGCCCTTGCCAGTGTCCCAAGCAGGGAGGATTCTGCCCTCCCCTAAGGAGAGTGTTCTGCCAAAATGTCCTCCACCACCAGGTTTGTGTCCCATCAGTGGTGGCCAAGCTGAAAGCTTGTTGTGTGATGAGCCAGAGCTGTCCCTTGGCTGTTCTGGCTTAGCCTAGGCCTGTTAGTAAAGTAAATTAATGAGGGGAAAGACTGTGACAAGGAGATTGGGGCCCCTCTGTTACATTACCAGTGGTGCCATCACCACACCAGGACTGACTCACCCGGGGCTGTGTTGGCAGGTTCATCGCTGTTCAAATCCCGCTCAACTACAACCGGCGACAGATCGATCTGCGGCAGCTGATCCTTTTATCCACCACCTGGATATTCGCCTTTGCTGTAGCATCCCCAGTCATATTTGGCCTCAACAATGTCCCAGACCGGGATCCCAGCTTGTGCCAACTGGAGGATGACAACTACATTGTGTATTCTTCCATCTGCTCCTTCTTCATCCCATGCCCTGTCATGCTGGTACTGTACTGTGGCATGTTCCAAGGACTCAAGCGTTGGGAAGAAGCCCGGAAGGCCAAGCTGAGAGGCTGCATCTATGGAGCCAACAGGAAGGTGTATCAACCCCCAACTTTGATGGAGAGAGATCAGACCCATCTGGGGCTGCTGGAGTGCAGCCCCTACGCCTGTGCTGGCCTCCCTGGGGAGTGTGGGATGAACAGTGGGATCCAGACTGTGTCTTACCCACACCTCAGGTACCCACACCCACGGCATGGGCGCAAGCGGGCCAAGATCAATGGCCGGGAGCGCAAGGCCATGCGGGTGCTGCCGGTCGTTGTCGGTGAGTGGCTGTCAGGGATGGCTGGGGAGGGTGGGAAATGTGCCACCTTGTCCTACCACAGCACTCAGACTGGCAGGACCTGGGTGAATCCAGAGCAGTGACAAAAACCACCACCCTTGGGAACAACACATGCAGTGTTTATAAACCAATCTCCCTCCAAGGCAAACCTGTGACTCCCAGTATCTTACATTCAAAGCCAAAGCAAGACTAGCTTAAGACTTTTCATTAATGTTTAGGACAGGAAAGACATCCCAGTTTTTTGTCTGGGCATAAGCCCAGCTCCACATGTCAGTACAACTGCTGCCTTTTCCCTGAGTGCCTGAGCTGTGCCTGTCTTTTTTGGCTCAGGCTTTGTTAAATGAAACCCTTTTGAACATTCTCATCACCTTCTCTCTTTACTCCTCCTGGCAGGTGCTTTCCTCTTCTGCTGGACACCTTTTTTTGTGGTGCACATTACCAGGGCTCTCTGCAAGTCCTGCTCCATCCCCCCTCAAGTCACCAGCACTGTCACTTGGCTGGGCTACGTCAACAGTGCTCTCAACCCGATCATTTACACTGTGTTCAACACCGAGTTCAGGAACTTCTTCCGTAAAGTCTTGCACCTCTTCTGCTGAGCCCTCTGTGCAGGAGAAACCACCAGGCAGGAGGAACCACTGGGTCATTTTTTGTACAGTTCATTAAAGATCTATTTCTGCCTCTGGTCTGCTGTCTTTGTTTGGGATGAGGGGAGGATGAGGAGAGCTGGCAGCTGAAGGAAGGGGCTCCCCAGGTCCTTGTAGTAAGGTGTTACATGTGAGGGCCAGTGGATGCAGCTTGAATCCTCTTCCCACTGGAAATTGCCCAGTGTAGGTACTTCTTTAATGCTTGCTGCTAGATCTAAACAGGGATAATAATAGTAATTTCTAATCTTCTGACTTCTGGGATGGTATTAGCAGGACTGAGGTGACATGGACATGAGTCTGGGGGAAAACAGGCTGTTAAGCTCATTTCCCAGATGTGCACATGCCAGACAAGGGTGCCAAGCTCCTTTCCAGATATCCGTATGCCAGGTGAGGGTGAATCTACCTATGCAATCTCTTTTCCCCTTATCCTTGATAATTTTAAACCCAAACATTGATTTCACTCGTGTTTAACAAGGGTCTTAAAAAGGCACCATAATGTTACTGCTAGTACTCTAGAATTTCCTGTGAAGCCACATGAGTCCTGCCACATCATTCCAGACTCAGGAAAAAATCCTTCATACCTTTAGGTGAACCTGCATGCAGCAACAGTCACAGCAGCCAGTGGGACAGGTGATGCTCATCGCTGAGGCTTGGAGGGAAGAAAAAGAATATTGCAGAAAATTACAGTCTTCCAAGTAATGATTTTGTACAGGATTGTTGCTTTCTAGGATGGAATTTTCTTGGAAGCAGAATGGAAATGGGACGTCTTGAGTGTTCCTTTGAGTAAAAATACCAAGTGCTCAATTTCTCATTAGCAAACAGACTCAATTCCCACACGATTATACTGTGCATTTCTGAGCTGTTGCTTGCTGGGTTGGGGCACAGCTGCCCCAGGTACCAGGACACTGTGGGCTTTCCAGAGGTGCTGTTCTGGAGCTGTCTTTGCTACATCCGAATGCAGGATGCAAGAAACCCTGTAAATGAACTGTGTTATTGTGGGCTCAATTAAGACTGTCTTCTCAATTAACTAATTGTCTCCAAGTTCTAGACAAGAGGCATTCAGGATTTAACTGTGAGCAGAAACCATTCCCAACACTCAAGTATTACTTTGGGAAGCAGGAGTGAGCATTTTGCTATGGGAATAGAAAGAGTTGCCGGTTTTTTCTTTCCCAGGAGTATCACAGATAATTTCTGTTACCATCCTGCCTAGTTCCTGCTTGGCTTTTGTTGGAAGCATGGTTCCTTCTGGAAGAGCTGTGGCCTGCAGCTCCTCGCCCTCCATGGTACTGCAGTGCTGCCCCCTGGGCCTGCTCAGCTCTTCGTTAGGATGAATAACTTTCCCAGGAAACAGCCAGGAAGTAACATTCACCACCTGCCACCAACTGTGGGAGCCCTGTCACCTCCCTCTATGGGAGACTTGTGACCGATGCTCCTCACGAGCTGGTGCCACTAGTAAACCCACCAAGGGCACTTCTGAGAGACCCCACTGAGAGAGATGGAAAACCTCCAAGCTCCTACTGCCTTGGAACACATGGAATGCAACCTAACAGACCTTGATGCACAGGGGAAGGAATAGATTTGTCAGAAATCTCTAGTCTTTTCCATGGAGTTCACCTTTCAATCTTTTCCATAGCATTTTTCTCTCTTTTTAAGTTTCCTATAACTCAGGATAGAATTTTCTCTGTTTGACAGTATGTGTGATGTTGGGTTGGGTCACTCTGCAGTTCAGGTGACCCTGCCTGGAGCAGGAGCTGAACAGCCATCCTCATCCACCATCACCCAACTGGAGGAAGCAAGAGCCAGGACAAGTGATCCCTCGCAGGGGCTGTGACCCCTCAACCAGAGCAAACAATAGTGACCTTTCATGGGGGTTGCGACCCCTAACGGGGGCTACGCCTGGAGCTAAAAGCAAACCCAACCAAACAACCAGAGGCTTGTGTACCTGTCAAGATTCCTCTGAAGTCTCCAACCACAAACAAAGGTTTAACTTAATTAACAAATAAAGGATTAACTTAACTATTAAAGCACTAGATTAATAATTAAATTATTTTGTTGCAGTGAACAAAGCAAGTAACTCCCTAATGGTCAGCACATCTCTAATTAGCAGCTCCTACAGGGCAGGGACAGGACAGCCCCATATCCATGTGTGCTCACCTTGGGCTTGATCCTATCTGATTCTGGCCAGCTGGATGGTATGACTGACATTCCAGGCACACTGTGGAATGAAGCTGTGCTTTCCTGCGGAGAAAACACCTCCCAGGTAGACAGGGAGTACAGACACGTGTAGCTGTTGGAGCACTCACCTGTACTGCAAAGTGCTGCCCTGGAATTAAGGGGAACCACTGGGCACACTTGTGCTTTCATCACATTTTATTTAAAACATGTTATTTTTCAACTATATTTAAGTGGAGAAGCTCCAATGCGCTCCAGATTTGCCCAGCACAGAGGGAACACAGGAAAACCAAAAATCCTTTCAATGCCAAACTAGGAACTTGTACTGACTTTGTCAAGGCAATTAAATAAACCAACCAAAGATTTGTTTCTCTTCTCTAATGAGAGGTAGGGAGGCCCCAGTAGGAGGAAGCACTGGCATATCTCCTTGCAGCACCTGCTTTAGATACATCTCAAGAGAGATGAGGACACTGCTGTAATCCACATGGTGGAGGATGCAGTCGGGCAAAGGCAAAGCCTCCCAAAGCCAGTCGGGGCTGGGATGGAAGGGGGAGGGTTCCAGGTGAGTTTTCACAGTCTCTGTATTATCCAAAGCTTTGGAAGGAGATTGGGAATAGACAAATGCTGTCACAGTATCAAAAATCAATGAAAAATGAGTCTGCTAGTGAGAAGAGTGCTGTTGGCACAGGACAGACCGTTCCCGCCAGTTGCCGATCCAGCCGGCCCCGCGTGTCCATGAACGGCTGTGGAGGTAGAGTGCTCACACGGTGACCTTCTCCATTACATTGTCTGGGACGTGCACCTCATCCCCTTGCACTGTCACCGTGGCTGACTGGCCACAGATGTGCTGGTGGTCCTTCCAGTCCTGCCAGGGGAGAGCAGAGGGAAGGGCTGTGAGCAGAACAGGCCCTTGGAGAAGGGCCCTCACTGTGTGAGAAGCACTCTCTCTCCACAAACCAGACCAGTGATGGAGGGCAAAGAAGCCATGCACTGGATCAATATAAGAGGTGGAATTGGGCTAAGCAGAATGCTGCACACAAATCACAGTCCAGGATATCAGTATCAGTCAGGTGGAAAACTTACTGAGTCAGAACATGACTTAAAGCCTCTCCTGAAAGGCAGCTCTCAACACTGAGTGCTCCCGAGGGACAGTGCTGTGCTGGGATCTTAGCTCAGCTAGGACAGGAACAGATTACTTCTGGAACTGACTGAATACAGGACAGCTGACTCAGCCTGAATCTGGTCACCCAGCAGAGCTGTAACTGGCTAAACTGAACCATCCTCCTCTCCAAGCAGGGGCCAAAGGTCACTGTAAGGAACTGGTCTGAAACATGACACACAGCAGCTTCCTCCACTGTACACCATACCTGTTCCCACCTCCCAAGTTTACAATTCTAGAGTCTGTCTCACTCTATCACCTCCAGCATCACAAATATTGGAAAGGGGAACTATGTCTTCAGTGCCACAGCAGGAACAGCAGGGAAGGAAGGAAGCAGCTCAGCAGAAAGCAGCAGGAAGGGGCTGTAAAAGTGCTCCCAGTGAGGTGTCCATGCTTCATTTCTAGTGTTACTTGGATTTTTTGGGTCACCTCTGGGAAGGTGTGTGCAAACCTGGGGACCTTCTCTACCCTTTTAACCCTGTCCTGACTTGCAGACCTGCCCCATCACTACAGTCTTGCTGGTGACCCCACTGGCAGCACGGTTTGGAATGCCTGACCCACACAAGGTTCTGCTCTGACTGCTTGGCTCTCCTGCCCATTCCTCCCTCTGTACTGACACCATCAGGTGACAGCCCAAGCAGCCTGGCTGTCTCCAGGGTGACAGCCCTCTCCAGGGAACTGAATCCCAAGTCACAAGCAGGCTGATACCTTCCGCTGGCAGAACGTGGAACAGTAGTTGACTTTGTGGCATCCAGTGCACTCGTTGGTGGCCTCCCGTCCGCAGTTGACGCAGGATTGCTGTGGGAAGGGATGGAGAGGGACATATCACACAGAGACAAACCAGGGGCGTCACTGAGGTGCAACAGAGGTGCTGTGACTGGCTGGAATGCCAGAGGGGTGGAAAAGCTCCCATTTCCCAAAATACTCTCAGCACACCAACCCACAACAAATAGGCCCAGTGGCCTCTGGATACACCCTCAGAGACCCACTCTCCTTGCTCTTTTAGCAGCGATCACTTTGGAAAATAAAATGCACCTCTGTTTTTCTTTCTGTTGGGCAGGAAGCCCTCCAAAACTGTGTGTGGAAGCTGAGTGGTCATGGAAATACATCCCCACCACCCCAGGGAAACCTCCCTCCAGACAGGTCTGGTATTCATCAGTCGGGTAACTACAGGAGTTGGGTGTATCCCACCCAGACATGTCAGGCTGTGCACAGGCTGTTGACACACAAGCTCTGAGTTTATCCCAAATTTAAAGGTTTAAAGGCAGATTCCATTGGTTGTTTTGTTTGGTTTATAATTCTGTATATGCCTAAGAAAAGGTCTGAGGAAAGACAAGAGACTAAGAATACGGATGGGACCCTTCAGGTACCTTCCCCTAGTTTTAGAGAGGAAAAAGGCATCTGCTCCTATGGGATATGTTCCTTGGTCCTTTCCCAGTCATGACTACATAAGGAGTGCACCAAGAGGGAAACAGGAGTCAAACTAAGAAGGCTCTAACAGGAGCAGGATTTAAATCCAGAAGCAAGGCGAGATAGGATACACAAGAGAAAAATCACACCTGCTTTTTAAGGGATGTTTTTGTGTCCATCGCTTTCATCTTATCTTGGTGACATCAATTAACATAACCTGTATATTTAGGTGGAAACATCATCTGCCACCAAAATAAGCACTTCACAGAGCATTCCACTTCCAGCTCATTAAATGCCTGACAAATCATTAGCAGATCAGCAGCAGTGACAGGAAGAGTTGCTGGGCTGTGAAAGTATTGTGGACTCTTCAGTTCCTGCAGGCTCCTTCTCTCTCTGAGCACGACCACTCCAAAAATCAGTGCTCTGATTAACACCCCCTATCACATCTTTCCATGTACCTGCAGTGAACAGCTGGTGAGATTGAACTGTGTTTGTGCTCCTGATGTGCAGCTGGGGATTTAGGACATCAAAAATGGCTTAAAGCGGTGATTTGGGACTTGCAAAGCCTGCCCTGAGGGGACACTTGACTGGGGCTGTTTGTAACCTGTACAGCTACCGGAAGATGTGGAAAATACACGGGACATGGTTATACCTGGAGATCTGAAAGAGAACTGAGCAACACAGCTCTCAGGGCTTCAGTCATGGGTCCAGAACTAACTCCCATTCCAAAAGCCAGAGGAAATTGTGGAGTTATGAAAACCAGCTTACAGGACAGAAAGAAAGCAAGTTCTCTTCCTGTCACAGCTCTGTGACAGCCATCCACCAGAGC
This sequence comes from Dicaeum eximium, assembly GCA_013396995.1. Classification (NCBI taxonomy): domain Eukaryota; kingdom Metazoa; phylum Chordata; class Aves; order Passeriformes; family Dicaeidae; genus Dicaeum; species Dicaeum eximium. The sequence goes on from VWZP01002901.1 coordinate 41,244, forward strand.
TGCAGCACCACCACTCGGAGCAGAGGGAGACTGATGAACCTGGCCAGGTGATAGTGAAGGAGCATAGAAAACTGGAATGCTTGGGAAAGGGGAGACACTGCTTGGAGCACTGACCCTACTAGGAAGGGCCAGAAGGCCACACAGAGCACAGGATTCCATAGCAATGACAAAACCTCTGAATCTTTAAATGTAATGAGACAAAGACCAAAAGGCTCTTCACAACACAAGACATCCCCAGCCTACCTTGATGATGATTTCTGTCTTCCCATCCACATCCTCTGTTTGCTGGAATAACTGGCTCTGGTATTGCTGCAAGGAAAACACACCAGACATGTAATTTCCCAGCCAGAGCATGATGTGAGGGGTTGGAAAGGGTGCTGGGAGGGAGAGTCTCTATGCTGAGCTGTGTCTGCCCAGCCCTACACTGCAGTTGCAAGAGGACAGGGTGGCCTCTCACTCCTCCCTTCTAGGAGAGAGACACTGTCACCTGATGTGGAGACAGGGCAAGGAGCCTGTGAGAAAATGGCCTGACTTGACAAAATGCCAGTTCAGTACAGCATTTCCTCCAAGTCCAGCTCCCCACTCCATCCAGCCACACACTTGTCCTTAAAATGGGGTGTTTAACTGCAACCCTCACACACATGGGAACCAGGAAATTAGCACAGGAAACGTGAGGAAAACGCCAAGGAAACAGGGCCAAGTGGCACATTCTGGGGCCAAATTTTGGGTCAAGTCCAGTGATCCTAATCCACTAAGAAGCAAAGGAGTCTGGACGGAAGGTATAGCCCAACAAAAAGGATTAGGGGGAAAAAAGCCCGAACAAAATTAACACACCTTAGGCTTTAGGAGCAGCACTAACCATAATCATTACTCCTCATTTCAAAAGAGTGAGAGGGCTGTAGAACAAGTTGTGACCCCATCACTCCTCTGGAGGTGATGTTCACAGCCCGCTTTGGCTGCCTGGCAGGATCACTTCACATCAGCTCAAGCCCAAACAGGTGCTGCTGTACCTGTTGCAGCAGCAACAAGCTCAGTAATGGGCAACAGGAGTCCCAAACCAATGACATCCAAACCCAATCCCAAATTAATTATGTGCTAACCCTGGTTTAAATGTAATTGGAACAGTTAAAAGGTCTGAAAAAAGCTGAACGCCTTCCTCCAGGCTAAGCAGGTTCATCCAGGAGTTGACTCAGGAGATTAATAAGGAGATTAAAGGCTTAATTTACAAGTGTATGACCTGAGAGTACAGTATTTATTCTCCTATGAAACCACAACCTTCAAAATCTTCATATTAGTGTGACAGAAATTAAGTTAAAAAACCCCAGGCAGAGGCAGAGAAATCTCTTGCTGTGGCCTGCCAGGGGTGTGATTTGGTTTTGACCTATTTGACAAGGCAATTCCAGCCATGCACAAACCACGGAGAAGGAAAAGGTGTGATAAGAGAGAAGAACAAGCCTGACATTCAGATCTCTCACAGAAGCAGCTCCATGAAACCCAGAATCTCCAATTCCCAAGAGTATCACTGCTAGTACACAAGCCACTCTTTGCTGACCAGAGACATATTTCTTAACTATCCAACCTTTTTAGATTAATTTCATACTCTCCAGCCCTGAATTGGTTTAATCTTTCTAAAAAAGCATTCAGATGCCCCAGCTGTTGCTGATTTAATTTTCCACCTTGTTTTCAAATGAGCAGGGCTCCGGAAGCATCCCTGCTTTTCAGAGGGCTATTTCAATTAAAACATTTGTGGGATTTCAACACTCATTCTCTTCACCTTATACAGAAAATCCATTTAAAGTATTTCCTGAATCTCTTTATTATGCCTCCGCAATTCTGGCACAGAATTGGTGAGTATGTGTAATGTCCCCATCCTGAAGTTTATCTGATAACAATGGATTAATGCACACTCAAAGAAATCACATTGCCCAAGCACACCAACATGTCAGTCCTGCCTTTAATCTCTTCATTTTGGGCCTGATCTGCAAATGTCAAATATCTATTGCAAGAGACACCAAGCCTTTGTTACCCCACTCACCCTAAATTCCTGAATGTCTTTCCCTTACCTAAAAGTGCAGTAAAGCCAACATGGAGGTATTAACCACGGGATCTATCTACAACCTAATTACTAATGATACTTGAGAACTGTTTCTTAACAGCCACATGAAATTCTACAAGAGCAGTTGTATTTAACTAACCCCACACAAAATGCTGCAATTCAGAAAAAACATTATAAATGTCTCCATATTTCCATTTTTTGAATTATCATTACACATTTTGGAAGTTCATATAAACATGGAGTTGGAGGGCTCATGGTTTGCTTTTCTTTCGGGATATCATTCCCCAAGACTTCTAAGTAACAGAAATGTAATCTTACTCAGAGGATCCTAACACTTTGCAAACTTGCACATGAGCTTCCTTGGAAGGAAGTGTTATTTTCATCTGAGGGACAGTGAGACCAAGGACTTACCCAGGAGAATCAAAATGACTTGTGGGAAAGATGGAAACAAAATTTGAAGATCCTCAGTCTTGAAATTTGCCCAACAAACCATGACTCTTGAACAAATGTAAAGAAATTAAGAAGTACAAAGACAGCAACTGAGTGCATGTCAGAACTGCCAAAATATTAAATTATGTGCTAAAAAACCTCCCTGCTGATGAAGCCTTTAGTTCCAGCACTTGGAACAGTTCCTTCAGAATGGATAAGGATGTCCCCAGCCCCTGACACAAGGCTGAGATGATACGAGTAGGAAAGGCAGAGTGCAAACCCCTCGTGTCAGACACACTTCAGAGCTGTGTGAGTCCCACAAGCACTGACACTGCCCAGCACAGAGCACAGCTCCTGCTATTTAAAGCTAAAGCAACCTGACTGCTGTTCTATGGGAGCAGGACAGCTCATTTGTGATATTTAATGACTCCAAAGCTCATTAAATAATAAATATAATATCGAAACACACTACAGTGAGTGATGTGTAACATACAACAAGGCACCTAAGCTTGTGTATCCAGTTGGGAATCAGCCTGTTTCTATCAGATCTCTACAATACTGCTTTGTACTAAGTCACTCTTCCAGGAAGAGCTGAGTCTGCAGCCCTGTTATAATCTCATCTGTGGTCCAGCCTCGCTCTGCAGCTCCGACACAACGACACCACCAGGAAAGGCTCCCCCTGTTTGGTCACCCTTGGAAGTTCTGTTATTGGAACAAAGTGGTGATTAAGCACCAATTTTCTTTTGTATTAAACTCGTCCAGAAAAAATCCCCTACCTGAAGGGCAGGAAGACCCCCCTATCTGCCTCTCATATACCTTAACTGCCCAAAAAGCCATGGGACCACACACGTACTTGAAGTGGGAAAGAGCCTCATGCTACAAACCATGAGGAACTGGGATAGGCCCTTTGACCAACACAAAAGCAGAGAGCCAATTCTTTGATCTTTAGTGTAATTGCTTCCCTGTATCCAGGAACACAGAGTTTTCTCCAAATATGGAATTCACAAGCAGGAATGAATTCAGAGATAGCTACTTGTGATACTGCCTGGATGGTTCCAGCAGCCAGCACAGCTTAGAATTGTCTGGATGATAAAAAATATCACCATGAGCTGTGGTTTCACCACAGTGCACAAGTGTGGAGGTCCCCATTACACACTGAGAATGGTGAGACACAAGTGGTGTAACTGGGGATGCAGTAGTTCCTGGGAAGGGGGTTTTCTCTGGAAACAATCATGCGCTCATCCTTCCCGTGTCAAGTCAGCTTTAATCCATACACAGGAGGGATTTTAACTCCCATTCCCAGGACAAGAACTAACTAGAAACATATTAAAGAGAGCTGGTTTTGGATCAGAGGGTGTGGAGAAGGGACTGAACAACCATTCCAGAAACCACTGTGAGGATAAACACAAGGGAAGATGTACATAGACTGGAAAAAGAGCAGAGTGAAGTTAAACAAAAGCAGATGTTTATCTCTGAACTGTGCCAAAGCTTCCAATGTTTCGGTGTCCCACACTCTGTGCAGCTTTCCAGCACTACCTAGCCCAAAGCTGGGCAGCAGCAGCAGCACCAGCACTGCAGGAGGGAGGCAGGGAAGGATTAGACTCCTGACATATCACACACCTGCACATCAAAGATGCATCGTATGGGAGAGTTTAGCAGAGCCAACATGGCAAAGAATATAAAAGAGGCTGCAAGGACTGTCCTAGGGGTACTCAGCTTCCAGCAAAGTCTTCCCACATCTCTTCCAGGCCTGTTGCTGCACACTCGTGCCTATGGATTCAGTGGAAAGCTGATGTTAGCACAGTGCTGAGGGCACCAGCAGGAAAGTGATGCTAGGGAAGGGAGTTCAGCAGCTACTGATGGTGACATCAGTTCCAACACTGCCCCCTACCTTTCTCTCCCCAGTCCACACCAGCAGCTGTGGATCTGTGGGAGAAGGAGAGCACATTCAGTATGGAGCCATACTTAGGTGCATGCATGAGCTGGTGGTCAGAAGAATCCGACATCCCTACCGTGCATCAGTTTCAGAGAAGAGCAGGGAGAAGAGGGCAGTCCTTGTGGATAATCCCTGTCCACAAGAGAGAGAAGATGGGAACCAATCAGGGCTCCTGTGAGGCCAGGCAGCCTGCCAGTCTTACCACAGGATTCGTCTGAGTCAGCTTTACTTGCACAGTTCTCAGCAAGACACCTCTAAACTTTACTGCTTATTTTCCTGAGAGGGATCAATCTGATTTTTATTTATGCCTCAATATATGTTACACATGAGGTGAAGGATTCCTGTAAGGGCTGTTCATGTACTGGCAACCCTTTTCCTGGGAAGGCTTTGCCTGGCAGTCAATCAGGGCAGAAAAAGCCTCTATGATCAGGCTGTGAGCAACCCACCCCACTTGCCGGTGGGGCAAATGCCCAGACGCCCATGAAGAATGCCCGGGAAATTGGGCTGTGGAAGGAGCCTTAGCACATAAAAGCAGCTAACTCCAACAAAATGGCAAGTCGTTTTCCTTCGTGTTTCTTGGAGGGATCAGGAGCTCGCTCGGAGGGTCACCTTGGCCCTTCTTCCCCCCCCAGATCACCTTCTCCTCCCTGTGGTCTTGCTTCCCTACCCCTACCTGCTTTGCCCTGCTTCACTGGTTCTGTGAACCAGCTCATTGCCACGATGACCTTGTGCTCTGCTGCCTCCCCCACGGAGTGGGTGCCATCGCAGCCAGCTGCCTCCACCGTGTTTCCCAGGCGCAGCTGCAGCCGTCCGCACCCAGCTGTGACCGCCGCTGCCACTGTGTTTGTGCGCTGCCTGCCCCACCAACCTGCCATAGCACTAGCCCGTAGTCACAAGGCTGTCGTCACTGCCTGCACCCAGACAAGCCCGCAGCTGCCGCTTGCACCCACCACGTGGGTGCAGCCACTCACAAAAGCTGTGCAAGGCGGCTTGCAGCCGCCGCCAGAGACACGCTGCTGCTGCCGCCGTTTGAAGACTGCGCCTGTTGAAGACCACTCACACAAGCTGCGGGGGCTCACCACGGCTTGCAACTCTCATGCTCCACCTGCTGAGCTGTCCCTGACAGAGCGCTGGTGGTAATGCTGTCCCTGTCTTGTGTTTCTTTCTCCGTCTCTCTTTTCTCCTCTCTGCTCTCTTTTCTATCCCACTTCAGTAGGACATTTACCCTTTTTTACATTCAGATACAATACTGTCACATTTGCGCTTTATTTTAATCTGAGAAATCTATCAAAAAGAATCCTCCCTGACACCCTCTTTTACATTGGGACAGAACACTTCCCCATAAGCTCTGGGATAACATATCCCTGGGATAATATAAACTCTGGTTCCACATATCCCATTGAAAGGCTTTAACAGCCCAGCTCACCTGACAGCAGCCACTGCACTGCTGAACGCTCACCAGCTTTCTCAGACCAGGGCTCAGTGCCCACATCCCATAAATTTATGGACAGCTGATGGGAGAGCTCAGGATCATGAAACCAAAACAGTCTGTACAACCAGCCTGCTGCCCAAAGCTCCTGGAATCCCAGAGCACTTTATTCCTTTCCCCATTATACAAATAACTTGGGAAGATTTCTCTTGCTAACACTGTTTTCAGTGCTTGGAGAAACAATTTCCAGTATCACTGCTCCAGCCAAAAACTACTCTGCTCACCACTCAGCCCCCAAGGTGCCCATGGCTGAGCCCCCTCAGCCCCTGTGGTACAGTTACCTCTTTCCTCTCCACATCAGCCTGGATCTTGGCCTGTGTGACAGCAGCCTCGCGGAAGGAGGAGCTGGCCTGCTTGGCCTGCTCAATCAGAGTCTTCAGCTGCTGTGCTGTGCTGAGCAGGGAATTGACCATCTCCTCCAGGTAGAGCCAACTCCGCTGCTCCGTCACCTCCAGCCCGTTCACCACCGATGGCGACATGGCTTTGGTGGGCGTCGTGGGGGGCACTGCCAGGGCAGGCAGAGAGGTCAACACTAGACATAAGGAACAAAAGAAAATATATAGACAGGGTGTTTCATTCCCATAAAGTTGGGGTGGTGGCGGGGGGAGAGTGCTGGGTTTTGTGGGGTTTTTTGTGCTGTTTGGTTTCTTTTTTAAAATATGGTTTGCAAAATTTCCAATCTAGGAAAGTTTTTATTAAACAGATCATTCTTTCTGCAACATCAAGTGCAGGTCTGTGCTGAACAAACCCATGGGCATTCTCAAACCTACAGGATAAGAATGCCTCCTGTTGACTGGGATGACTCTGGGAAAAGTATAACACCTCCCAGCAGTTCTGTGGAGAAGCACCATGATGCAGTGAAAGCAGCATTCCCAGGAACTCCACCACTGCCAGCAACATTTCCCTCAGCCATGGCTAGGTAGGGTTAGAGTAAGTCACTCAGTGACCCAATACTTTACAGAAACATCCTGATGTTCCTACCCAGATGTCAATTCTCAGGTTGCAAACCACAAAACTCAGATACTGATCCAGATCACACTGTTTCCTGAATTCTGACCTTTACAGAACCCTTGCCAGACACTGGGCTTAACTCCAGACAGTCTTCATTACCTCCGAGTGAGCGTATCTCAAACATGCACTTCCTAAAACCATGGGTTGGGAAGCTCTTTAATAACCCAGCAGTTACTGTTGTCACTGAACCAGCTACTTTTCACATTAGGTTTGCATGTACACTGGGAGATCAGGATATGACGAAATTAAATCTAGACCCAGGAACTCCACCATACACAGTGTAAACTCAGCTTAGGTAACATTCCAGGAAGAAATGTTATCTGGCTTTATTTTTCCAAAATGTAATTTTAGCAATAAATAATCACTGTCTGCTATAAAATTCAGTCCAAGACATTCACATCTACCAACACTGACCTCGACATTCCTCACTGAATTCTTTACTAGTAAAAAGAAGGTACCACCAGCCTCACGGTTGTGTACACTTCTTACCTCAAAATACCCTTAATTAAAACAGTAATTTTAATGAATTTGCACATGAGTGGCATGGAACTATTTGTGCTTAGATATGAGTATGAGATAAACCAGTCTTTTTTATCAATGTCTGTTTGCACAAGAGCCTTTCCCACTCTCCATTTCCAGCACAGTATTTAACCCTGCATGACATTTGATAATGTATCAAACAGGAATTACTTCCGATTCCTCGTTTTGGTACAAGTACATCAGGCAAGACAAAGCATTCGCCAGTGAAAAAACAATCAATGTTTAATTAGTAACATCAAGATCTGACTAAGTCTTAAACACAAGAAGATCTGACTCTGGAGACCAGGAACAGCCTGTGCTGCTCCAAATAAATAAATAAGGGTCATACACAGGGGATTGAAAACTGACACCAAACCTGCCCAAAAGTACCCCCAGCATACACTGGAGTCATGAAGCCATGTGAGGATGTCTAGAAAAGCTTCTATGGCATGATTTTAATTGGGTTTGTTCTCCTCAGATCGAACATTAAATAGATGTTCAGCCACAGTGCCCAAAGAGGACGAAGTCTGGAAGCAAGAACTTCAGAAAAGGCAGGGAATGCAAGACAACTCATGATGCAGAATCACAGCAGCCGCCTCTAGCAGAATCAATAAATAAATAAAGTTCTCAATGAAGAGTGAAAAACTTCCCACAAAGGAGAAACCTGCTCGTCCAAATCCTAATATCTGTAAAACTCACAAGCAAAATAGAGCGAAGTTTAATTTTCTGCCCTAATCGTTATGTTTGTTGAGAAAGATGGGAGGAAACTGAAGCACAGTGAGAGCAAACGTACCAATTTTGGGATGAGATGTTGGCAGTGCAGCCTCAGGGAAAGGTGACATCTGGCAGTTGTCCTGGTAACTGGGATAGTGAGGCTCTGGATGAGACACCCGACAAGGCTGCTGTACGTTGGTGTCCTGAACTGCAGGAGAACAAGGGCCTTGGGAATCACTTACACACCTGGCAGGTGTTTCTTATGCTGCATTCATCCCTATTTTTTAATGTTTTATACAAGTTCCTACACTCTGTGGTAATTTCCAGGAGTTGAAAATGTGAAACAGCAGCAGGATCTCACACAGTCAGCAAGCAAGGAATCCTGGCCCTGGCTCCACCATGCTCTCCTTTCACCTTTAGAGCCACAGGTTTCTTGGTTCTGTCCCACACATCAACATATCCACAATCATCACAGGGTTCCAAACTCTGGTTCTCGGAGCAGGGTCATTCCCCCAGGAGAGCTCACAATCCAAAGTGTGACTCAAACCGAGAGAACTGAAATCTATGTCATGCATCTATATTTTGTTTGATTTATCCTGGCATTTTTCACTCCATTTCAACCCTCACCTAGTTTGGGGTTTTTTGGTAGTATTTTAGGTTAAATGAGGAGTAAAAAAAAAAAAAAAAACAACAAACAAAACCAAACCACTTATGGAGATAAACATAATTCCCAGGAATTCAACAGAGGTGAACATTAGCAGCTGCCACACCTGGGCAAAGCTTCTCCTTTGGTGCAACTGCTAAGATTTCAAACTGCTGAAATGATTTCACAGGAAAAACAGTGCCTTATGCAGTATCTTCCTTGAGAAATAAATTCTTTGTGTTGCATTCAAAATGTTCCTTCCTACAGCAGTGGGCATCCAAACCTCTTTTCGTCCTCCCCACGACTGTCTAGGAGATACCTGAGCTCTTACCAGCGGCTCCAGTGAAAACATCCCCCTGTGCTGGGCTCTCTGAGATGATGGCTGTGGCCTCCACAGTGGACGCCCGGTCAAAGGTCAGGGCCCCAGAGGTCGTGATCTGTCCAGAGGGAGTCACGGTGACTGGAAACATTAAAGCACTTTCATAATTAACACTCAGTGCGGAGGACATGCCTGTCCAGCTATTTGTTGACATCCCTGTGCTGCACCATCCAAGCTCAGGGGACTCACGGATCACCAGCCTGGGATAATTCAGTTTGGATCCCACCTGTGACCAGTGCAGTTGGAAATGGGAATAAAAGCCCCAATGGGCTTCTGAAGGCTCTGCTGTCCTTCCAAGGCTCTTGGGGCATGAGGCCAAAACATTAATTTACAACCTAATATCTCCCAAACCACCACCTTTTCAGTTATTTTATGAACTATAACTTAACACCTCCCATAAAGATTCAGTGAGGCCACAGACCCCATTAATTTCTGGCTGCTTTATGACAATTTTAGCAAGAGTGATTGTTGTTATTTAAACCAATATAACAACTTGTAGATTATAGCTAATTCCATGACAGCGGGGCAATTTTAGCTGTTTATCTATACAAAGTGATAGAATCTTCTCTGCCAATGCAAGAAACAAGGCACAAAATCGTTCTGGATAATAATACCTTAGTAACTTCAGAATGTTTAAAACCCAATTTAAAGAGGATTATTTAACTCATACCATTAATTGGTGATGGAGGATTATTTAACTGATACCATTAATTGGTGATGGGATGATTCTGTGGCACACAATAATTAAATTTTAAAATACTGTAGCTACAAATTCCTGGCTGGGAAAGTATGTGGTCACCAAAACAAGAATTTCTCTCTTCCAGTGCCAGCATGAGAGAACGAGCAGCCTCACAGCACCTCGCATAACAAACCAATACAGATTATACCTATTTGGGGACTAAAAAACCAAAGCCATAAAACAACTCTTGAGAATCCTTGTGTGTTTCTCCTCCTACTGTTGCTGATGATCTAATCGTACTTTTTTTGTTCTTTTTTTAGATTTCTGTTGCTTCCTCTTCGACTCACATTGTACTGTTACTATGCAGATGATGCCAGTGTGCCGAGAGCAGGAGGACACATGGATTGACTGGGGATATGTGAGCTGGATCAGCTTGCAAATTAATTTTTGTTCTCACACAGATGATTTGCCAATTAAACCAGTAACTAACAAAGCTGGATGTTGGAGAGGGATGTGCAGATCAAGGCATCACCTTCTACCTCCTTCATTAACAACTTTTAGGCTGAGGGTTTCTTTCCAGCTGTTTCCAGACTATTTTGCAAGGAATAGCACAAATCTTACTCCAGCTTCTAAGGGACACAAAGCAGCTCAGGGGATGGAATGGGGATTTCTGGCAGAGCAGAGAAGGGCCAGCCTCCCCCAAAACGTAATTCCAACAGGAAATTTCAGTTGTTATTTGCAAAAAATCTACCTGAAATCCACTATGGATCCAGGCCAGGACCCCATAATTCTCCCCCCCACTGAAAGTGGGTACAGGGGGCAATATAATCTTAGACTATAACCATAGAATCCTGAAATGCTTGGGCTTGGAAGGGACCTTAAGATCATCTCCTTACACCACCCTGCCATGGGCAGGGGCACCTTCTACTAAACCAGTTTGCTCCAAGCCCCATCCAACCTGGCCTTGAACACTTCCAGGCATAGGACATAATCCAAACCTCTCTCAGCACTAAATATGAAACCTACTGTTTATAGCACAAGCATGTCATGATGCTTAAACCTGAGTTTCCTGGAGGTCTAGAGCTGCACTTTTTCCTATTCGACTTGTGTTCAGATGTGGCAACACTGCGCTACTTTCTATAAAATAGACAATAAAATCATCCAATGAAAAGAATGTGACCAAGAAAAAGGACGTTTTTCTCAGCTGGACAGCTCCAAGGGACAACTAACAGACATAAAACACCTAGCAGGGCAACTCTTCAAAGAAAGAAAGCAATTTTTACCAGGAGAAAACAACCTACACGTAGTCGCAGCAGTGGCTGGAAGCAGAGTGATGTTTTTGGAGCAATTCTTCTTCACTGGAGTTGCAGGTATTTCGTTTTCTTTCTTCCGTCTTTTATATGGCACAAAGAGTCGTATAGGGCCACTCTGGGTAGAAAAATACCAGAAAGAAAATGAAAAGAAAAAAGGAAAAGGCATTAGCAGAGGCACCTCTTTGGAGACTTTGGGTTTACTCTCATCTTTCCACGAACATCGGCACGGATCCCCATAGATGATGTGTGGTTTGCAACAATAGACCAAAGCACTTAAAAGTTTTCCAAACAAAAAGAACTTTGAATATAAAAAAAAGTTAAACTCAGCTCCCTCCAGCTGAAGAGGCACAAATTCAACATCTTCCCACTTTTATTTAAGGAGTAGAACTGGGCAGATAATCAGCTGCTGGCCAAGGTGGTGGAAGAAAAGAGAAAATAGGGAGGAGAAGAGAGGAAGAAGTTCTAGGCTAGAAAACAAGCACATCAGTCAGTTCACAGCAGAAAAGAAAGGCAAAGCACCAGGTCAAGCTAAAGTCTGCTTCAGGACTTAAACCTCATTTTTTGAAACAAACCAGCAAAAATCAAACACCAAATCAACTAACCAAAACCCCCAAGCAGTTTTAAAATGAAAATATTAATCTATCATAAGATTATGATGTTACTTCTTAAAAAAAAAATTTTTTCCAACTCAAAACATTGTGAAATTTGAGTCAAAAATCATGAATAGCATTGACATGTCCAAAAGGCATTTTGCATAGATATATTAATTAGAAAATGAGAAAAAAAAAGAAGAAAAAAGCACTAAGTATGATCTAGTTTTACAAGGCTGTTCTGCAATAATGCCAGCAGCTCCTTATCTCCTTTCTCCGCAGGGCAGGGACAAAGCACTTGTCAAAGCATGTGTCAGGGCACTCAATTCCCAGGACACTCATGACCTGCTTACCCAAGGGCTGTGGCAGCTTGACCGGTTAATTTGTCCAACAAAATAATGAGTTCCTGAAGTAATGGATGTAAAACCTCCCACTCACCAGCGTCATGTCGTCACAGCAAGCGGCACAAGTACACGAGGCAGCATGGGGATTTAAAATCCCATCCTGGAATCAGAAGTGACCAGTTCAGCATGAGAGTCACCAAAATCACCCAGAGCACACCTTGATCCTGCTAAAACATGTGGATGGCTCCCAGAGTGGTACCCATTCCTTCCTGGATGCTGTACAGTAACAGAGAGGCCGGTTCCCCAAACCAGAGCAATGAGGTGAGAGGGTCAGAGGAGAGAAAAGGAAAACCAAACCTTTTCCATACCCAAAGGCCCAGATATATGAATTTGAGACTTGATTTCTGTCCAAACAGAAATCAACTGTCAGCCTAGTGGCAATGCCAAGTTCTCCAGGAGACTCAAATAAAGGACCCAAATAATGACTTATGAAAATGAAGACTATGTAGCAGGCAAAGATATTGAAGGAGATCAGGTTACTTAATTACAGTATCATGGGTGAGAGCTCAATTCCTGTGGCACAGCTCAAGGCCAGGCTTCACCCTGCAGAAACTCTTTCCAGTATAAGCAAGATTCCCAGTGTGCTATTTGAGACACATCAAAAACAATTCCCCTACATCACTGACCCTCAACCAAACCAAGTGCTGCTCCTGGTGCCATCAGCACCTGGCTCCAGCTGCCCCTTTCTGCAGAAAGGAGAGAGCAAACTTAACCTTACGTGGATAAGGCACTGCAGGGGCCGCCCCGCATAGCGGATGCTCCTCTTCCAGTCCTTGCTGCTGGCTCGCCCGGCCATGGCTTCGAACTCCGTGGGGCTGTACCAGTTGTCCCCTTGCTTAATGCACCTGCCACGGCCTCCTGAAGTAAAGCACCAAAATACACTGTTAGTCCAGGTTAAGGATAATTTTGCCACTTCTCTGAAGCAGAAAATACGGAAATTGCTGGACAAAATAGCAGTTAATCTAAGAACCACTAAATATGCCCATTGGCTGCTTCCCATTGCTCTGGGGTAACTATGTACATTATTATCATGGCTGCGACAATGACTGGGCAGGATCAGAGCTCCAACTCCGGGTCTCAAAAGACTATTAAAATTATTTCTCCACAAGAAAGAAAAGTCTTTATTGGATAAGCACCACAAATTTAAGTCTTTCCTCAATTTGCACTTAAATTTCTGATCTTTTTTGTGTTGAAGAAAACTTTCTGTCCACGAAGCAAGCACTGCACTGAGCAGCCAGCTTGGCTGGAAATTTCATATGCTGCTTCCTCAGCTACCTCACAGTGATAAAAGACAAGAGGAAGAGCTCAGGAGTCCCGTGAAGAGACAAACTCTCTATTTGCATTCCAGCTAGGATTCTTCAGAGCTTTGCAAAAACACAAGTCTATTCATACGATGAAAAATCATTAGAGGAGTCAGCCTATTACTGAGGAGACTCACTGCATGGCAGCCTGGATATTCGCAGGTTTAAGAAAAAGTTAAAAAGCCTCTGAAGAAAAATAAAATCAAAAGGCACTGGGCTGGCTTGGAAACTCTCTTGTTTTTTTTTCCTCTCATTATCAGCCCTTAAGAACAGCCTGATTAAAAGAAGAGTACAGAAGGAGCTGTGCCCATCTCTCAGCCCAGGTGGCAGTTACCTGAGCCCAGCCTGTTCTTGTACAGAATGCCACTGATATTCCGGCACCGCACTGGGAGCTCATTCTCGTACACAGATGGGTCCCAGTTGTACTTGGTTCCACTTTTCCCCTGGACGGCCGTCAAAGGTGTAGGAGGAGACTGTGGTCCTTAGAGAAAAGAGAAAAGAAAGGTGTCAGCAACCAAAAGGCAGAGTGGTGTTCCATTTCATGCTCGGCTGGGTGATATGCCAAGGAGTTGACTGCAGCAGCTGGAACCCCCCCACAATGAAGCAGCACAAAAACTCAGCCTGAATGAACGGAGAAGGGCTGATAATTAAGCAAAGAGGACCTGAGGAAACAGGCTCTAACAGGGAATAAACACTGAGATTGTGACCTGATCCTTACGCCACCTCTAAGCTATGGTGTAAGGAGCTGGCTGGAGATTCCCCTTCCCAGAGCCCATCCTGTGCGAAGTTTTAGAGCACTGAAGGTTTGCTCTGCCATCTCGTGGGCAGCAAGGAAACTGCCAGGCAGCCCTGAACAAAACCTCAGCGACAGAGACACTAAAGTATCAGCCAGTGGCCTGAATGGACATGAAAATGTGTTCCAGGACCCTAGGAAAGAACACGTGCAGAACATTTTAACCATGTTAAAATGATACTGGTGCCCTTGGGGGTGGGATGGGTGTAGAAAGCCCAGCAGCAGGGCAAGGTTTTTCAAGCAGCTTCTTTGCCAGGGTTAGGGCAAAGAATGAGGAAATTAAACACATTTCTGACAGGAAAAAAACAAAACAAACAAACAAACAAACAAACAAACAAACAAACAAAAAACCCCCAAAACATTCTTTAATTCACAAGAAATACACAAAATACTGTGTGAGGAATTGGTATCTTAAAGGTCTTTTCCAACCTCTAACAAACTTTATGGTTTTAAGAGAGGGCAAACCATCCTTATAAAATTATACTCATATTTTTAAATTCCAGAAACACAAGTAGAGTGGAGAAGCAGCCATCCCTCTGGGAGAGTGACCTACCACAAACAGACTGTCTAATACCTGGTGTGAGAGGTGCTGAAGGCCCCTTGATCCCGGTGGTTTCAACAATGCTGCCATCAGTGTGCACCACTATCAGAGTGGCTTTTTCAGGGTTCAAGCTGTCCCCAATTTGAAGTGCTGTTCTCCCAGACTGCAGGAGAAATAAAGAGTTTAAATTTATTAAAATATTTCAACACAAATAGATTTCACTAACCTACAGGCACCCCAAATCTCCAATCAGTATGGCAGCCATTAGGTTGATTTTTGAGTTTTCAGACAAACAAATTCAAAGATTTCATGTTCCAGGCCACCAGTTCTGTTACCAGGTGAATACGTGGGGGTGGAAAGGTAAAAAAGTTAGGAATAAAACCCCTGTATGTCCCCCAGCTAATGGGTTTGTGGCTTAATGCCTGGATATTACAAAGAAAACAAGTCTTTGATCTTACTACAGCTCTTCATTTACACTGAGAAAAACACACTTTGTCAAGGCCCTCAAATGAAAGGACAGACTTACCAACACATGTCCTGAAATTGAAGCTGCATTGGCCACAGATGTGGTGAAAACATTGTCTGCAGAGGCCCCCACGTTGGCTACTGTCACTGTGGTGACTTCTGGAATGTAAAACAGGGTTAATTTAATATTCTGCTGCATGCAGAGAGCCTGATGAACAGCTGCAAATTCCTTCTTCCTGTTCTAAATTAATTTTATTTTTCATGGAATCTCCAAATTGTTATGAACACAATCATTCTGATTTCTATTAATCTTGGGGTTCAACAGGCTTTAACATCCCTGAAACCAGGGCAGTCGCTATCAGCATGTGATAAACTAAGGGAAAAATAAGTATTGTACCTGTACTAGGGATAGTCCGAGCTCTGGTGCTTTTATTTAAATAGGGGTGACTGGCAGACATAAGGATAAATTGAACAACAGACTCTGCCTCTGTCATGTATTAATTCTCATGGTGCTATGACCTGTGCACTTCGTCCAGTTAAGAGCTGCCCAAATGTACAGCCCAGCGTTTGTGTGGTGTTCAGTACTTGGCCCGGCTCGGATCTCTGGGTTTCCACGTGGGGTGAGGCTGAAAGAACAGGCGCTCGGGCGGAGACACAAGGGCGGTCAAGGGGCTCTGGATTCTGTGGCACCGCAGCTCGGCTGCACGACCCGGCTGCGCGCCTCGCAGGTTATGGGTACACGGGGCCGTGGCTCAGGAGCACGGGGCGGCTCCCGCTCTTTACCGTGTGTGAAGGGGCGGAGTGTGGGATTCGGTGAGGGGGTTGGAAGCGCTCCCTGAGGGAGCTTGCTGTCCCAGCCCGAGCCCCGGGGGGTGTGTGGGGGCTGGAGGAGCCCCGGGCGGGCTGAGGGAGCGCTGCCCGCCCTGACCTGCGAAGGCAGCGGCGGCGGCGGCCTCGTCGGCGCTTGGCATTGGCGGTGCTCCCATCTCGATGTGCTCGGCGTCTGCCGCCATCACCGTTACCGCCTCGTCCTCCTCCTCGGGCTCCGCCTCCCGCTCCGCTGCCTGCGGCGGCTCCTGCTGCTGCCCGGGTCCCGCGGGCAAGCCGAGCTGTCCGGCGGCCGGGTCGCCGTCGCTGTGCTCCATGCGCGGGGCCGGGGGTGGCCCAGCCCGCCCCGCCTCCCCCCCGGGCGCGCCTGAGGGGGGTCCTGCGGGCGGGGGGGGGCTGGCGAGGCAAGCGCCGCCGAGCCTGCCCGACCGCTGACGAGCGTGTTCGGGGCCTTTCGACCGACTTCCGATGAGGCCCGAAGCGGCCCGAGGAGCTAGGGCCTCGTGCGAAGGCGGCCGGTGCGCGCGCTCCCTGACGGCTGGCCAATGGGGCGCGGCCGAGTCCGCGCGGCGCGGCCCGAAGCGGTACCTGACGGATCGGGTGAGACCCGAGCCCGTCCGAACGCGACCGAATCCCCGAGCGGTGCGGCCGAACGAGGCGAAGAGTCCCGAGCGCGCTCGAGCCTTGTCCGATCTCTGCCGAAGTCGGTAGCGAGGAGCGCCGATGTGTGCCGAGTCCTCTCCGATTGCACCCGAGCTCCACTCGCCGGCCCGAACGGAGACGCCCGAAAGGACAGCGCCCGAATCTGCCCGAAAGTGACCGAACCGGGCCGAACGCTCCGATCGCGCCCGAAGGTGAGTGGGCGGGGCGAGTGGCCGCGCGCGGGTTGCCGGGACGGCGGAGGACCGGCGGGCGGCGCGCGGCGTCAAGATGGCGGTGCCGAGCCGAGGTGAGCAGTGTAGCGATAGCAACACGACAGTGACATGACAGCCCTTTCCGGGGCACCGGGGGAGTTGTCTCCCACCGTGCTAGAGGTGACCTTTCACGGGGGGACACGACTAGAGCGAGGCGGGGCCGAGGTCGAGCCCAGCCCCGTTAACATATCGCGACAGCCCCGACACGATGAGGCAAATCTCGCTGGCGCCGTGAGCAGGGGCTTGGCGCATGTGCGGGCTGAGGAGCACCTTGACCACGGGAAAGACGCTTTCCTGAGGCCGAGGGACGCCTCGTGAAAATCCAGGTCTTTGCTTCAATTTAGGAACTGCTGGGATTCAGAGGGGAAAAATTTCATCTTTACTGTGGTCAAAAACATTAATTTCCAAGTCTTTCACAGAGGTCAAAGTTTTCTCCCAAAAATGTAAATTTCTGCCGTCAGTAGATAAAGGTGGCTGAGAAGATTTTTGCCGAATTCGTAAAAAAAAAATCCTGACCCCAAGACACTGCAATGAGGTGCTCTGGGTGATGTTAACCACATCTACTGCCTTTAATACAGTTTTATGTTAAAATTTAAACAATTCTGTTAGAAAATGAACCTCAAATCCCCATTCTCAGTGTCACTCACTCTAGAAATGCCCTGGTCGCTCTGAGGGAGGCAGCACATCCTCAGGAACAGTGGCTGCCATCCCGGCCTGGAACAGCTGCAGGAGGCTCACTGCTCTCTCCTATGAAAGGATTAAGGAAAGAAGAGTTCAAATATATGGTTGGGGAACTGCTCTGTGGGAATTCACTTGGAGTTCTCTGTGGGAATTCCATTACTCTGACTGTCATACAATTCAGCATCAATGGTGTAGCTGGAGTTTTGGATATTGAATGAACATGGAATCATGGAATCCTGGAATGGTTAGTGTTGGAAGAGACCTTGAAGCTCATCCAGTCCCACCCCCTGCCATGGGCAGAGACACCTTCCACTATCCCAGGTTGCTCCAAGCCCCATCCAGCCTGGCCCTGGACACTGCCAGGGATGGAGCAGTCACAGCTTCTCTGGGCACCCTGTGCCAGAGCCTCAACACCCTCACAGGGAATAATTTCTTCCCCATATCAAAGCCATTTCCCCTTGTCCTGTCACCCCTAAGTGACAGGATTAGTGTTGGGAGCCCCCAGTCCCTGTACAGAGAGCTGAGAGGAGAGAATCAGGTCCAGGAGGCATTTCAGATCATGGACACATGAATCACACAGAATCATGTGCCTGTTCCCACTGTGTTCCCAAACTGGACACCTTAATTATCTGCCTGGAGTTAGGGGGAATTAATTTGGGCCTAAATGCATAAAACCCTGAGGTGAAGAGGACACTGACCTCAGGAATCCAGGGATGAGGATGGCGTCATAACAATGGCAAGCTGTACCTGAGGAGACAGATGAAATGGCCTTTCACAAGTTTTACTCTCCCTGGAACAGAAATCCCAACTGTTCAATTCCTCATGTGTCTGAGAGAGGCCTAGAATATTAATGAGGAACTCAAGAGGTGCTTTAGTAGGTCGGTGCCATCATGTTGCATGGGAATTTTATGTGATTTTTGCAGAAAATAATAAGGAAAAAAGTGGAATTTGTTGGTTGGATCATTGGAAATACTTGGTTTGATTTCTGTGGGCTGTCAGAACACAGTGAGTTTGGATGTGGAATGACATTGTGAAGGGAACTGGTTTGGAGGGATGACATTTGGAGAGATGGTATTTAGAGGAACCTGGGAGCCCTGTGTTCTCCACAAACTTTCTCACAATTTACAAGCAAATGGATCCCATGTTCACCTCCTTCCTGCATAGTTAGAGGGGATGAAGTGTCATCTGCTAGGAAAGGACAGGATGAACAAGTTCTGGATAATGCCTGTGCACTCCTTCAGGCTTTGAAAGAGCCTGAAGTTCCTCACTGAAAGTGGCTTTTCCCAGTAGGGGTTTTCCCTGAATTGAGGCTTCATCTAGTTGAAAAGGTTATTTTGGAAGCTGAAGTCCACAATCTGGAAACCAAAAAATGTTCCTGGGAGATGAAAAAAAGAGATTCCTCCCAGAATTTAGATGCCATTGTTAGAATGTTTCCGGATTTAGACGTATTTTCTTCTCTTTATTTTTTCCTTCCCCATGGAAAGGAAGAACATCAGAGATTGTATCCTTTCTGTACCACTGCTCCCTCCATGCGAGAATCCTGGAGAAGACTGCCTCAAGTGGATTCCTGTCCTCTGCCCAGTAACTCTGCACAGTGCTGGGTCTGTGCTCCTGAATTTTCCATCAGTGTCATCCACAGGAAGCACAACTGGGACCACATTGCTTCCAAGGGAGGATGTTTGCTGCAGGTTTAGCTGGGATTTGCCCTGATGGGCTCCTGCAGAAACCACTTCAGCCCCTCTGCAGTCATGACTTAACCCATTTTCTTAGGAAAGGAGGTTAAAATTGGATTTATGGACTGGTGGACACACCCCATCACCCCTGCTCACAGACAGCTGACACTGCTGACAAGGGGTAGTAAAAGCAGCCCTCAGAAATAACTTCCTCCTCTCTTATGGTAAGTTACCCTACCTTTACTCCTGCCAAGATCCAAGTAACCTCCTAGGAGGAGACGCCCTTGGCTCTGGAGATTTCCATGCTTAGAACCTATCTAGTAATTTTTTGCTCCACCTTCCTTCAACTGGAAAAACCCCAAAACCTGGTTCTGTGTTAATAAAATGAGCTGCTCTGGGAACTGGAATCCATCCACGGTGCATGGGTGGGTTTAGAAACAGGATGGGCAGTTCCTGTAAAAGATGCCTGGCATGAAATCCCTGCTTGGAGACATTAGGAGGATTTGAAAAATGCTGGGGGAGAGAGGGGAGTGAATTAAGGCTGTTTCTTAGGAATTGGCATCTCAAAGCTGAGCTCAGACAGGTATGGAGCACAGTGTTTCCATGCTGTGGGCAGGAACAAGGCCACAACAAGGCCTGGCTGCTGCACAGAGCCACCTCTTCTCCAAACACAAGTTTCATGGAGTTTGCCAACTCTCTGTCAACTTCCTTAAGGCTGACTAAAAAGTGTAGAAGTAGTCTGGGGCAATGTACACATGGACCCCCCCCCACTTCCTCAGGCTAACAGATGCCCTACTACAGACCAAATAAGATTCCTTAAAAAAGGAACTAAACCAAGCCTGAAACAGCAAGCTTTTATCCCAGCCCGTGGTGCGTGCAGCCTCAAGTTCCTTCCTGAACCCTCCCCACAGGCCAGGCATAGCTGGACCATTCAGTATAAAGAGGGAGTGCAGTATATTTTGGGGTTACTGGGAAATGGTGATTTCATGGAATAGATCCCACCTCATCGCTATGAGAAATCCTTAACAACAGTTCTTAGCTGTCATCGCTTCCCTTACAGATCCTGCTTTATGTAAATGGGATTTATTACATCTTCTACTTCTTGGCAACTCTTGCAATGATTATTTACAAAAGTAAGTCGCAGGTATTGTCCCCAGAGCAGGCTGTGCTAATGCACAGCTGGGTTTTGTCCTGCTGTGTCTTCTTGTTTTATTTACTCTGGTTTATTCTCCAGGTCAAGTTTTCAGTTACCCAGATGATTTTTTGGCTCCTGATCTTGCCGTGCTTTTCCTTATGGCCCTTCTGGAAGTGCCTCAATTGTACTTGGGTAGGTCATGTTATCAGTGCAACTGGAATATAATCCGTAAACACGAATAATTTGGAAATGGAGTCTGTCAGTTGAGAAGATATTTGGAGTCTCCTACACCTTTCCTTTCACTTCTGAGGACACCTGCAAGCACCAACATCTTCCTTTCACTAAGACAGAAGGGCAGGAAGGGCCTCCTGATCTTATCCAGAGCTTGCTAAAACTTCTTCAAGTCCAATTTTTAAAAAACCCAAATCACTATTAAAATCTGCTCAATATTCCCAAGACATTTATGCAGGGTGGGGCCCTTTAATCAATCTGAGTGGCTGTAGGTTTGGATTTATTCCACTGCCTTAAAGCTCTCTATTTGCTTGGAGCCTGGTCCATGAATAAATAAGTGGATTTCAACTCTAACATAGTTAAACACCAAAATCTACTGAGCTGGGCTTGGAAATAAGCTGTAAGAAGAGAGAAGGACAGCTTCTCCACAATGCCAGTCATCTGAAACAGGAATAGATTAGCAGGGAATAAGACTTGAAAATGAGGATTGGACTCTAGGACTGCACCGAGGTCACCACGTTGAGTGCGGGGCTGGAGGGCTCAGGGAGAGTTTGATGGTTGAAGCCGAGCACTCAGAAGGATGCACTTCAGAAGTGATTCTCTGCGGTGAGAAGAGGTGCCCTGGCTGTGACTATGAACTGATGATCTTACTTAGATTAACTTTGGTTAGTTTTCCTGTTTTGAAATGGATTGGACATCGGTGTTGGGCTTGCTGTTTGCTGGCACAGCCTTGAT
Organism: Dicaeum eximium; assembly: GCA_013396995.1. Taxonomy (NCBI): domain Eukaryota; kingdom Metazoa; phylum Chordata; class Aves; order Passeriformes; family Dicaeidae; genus Dicaeum; species Dicaeum eximium. The sequence continues at coordinate 62,703 of VWZP01002901.1, forward strand.
TCAGGCTGGTATTTCAATGTATTTTGAGCTTTTTTAGGACTCAGAGCAAAGTCAGAACCAGGGCCTTTTTTGAGCAGGAATATTCTTGAGTTACAGTTTGAGCTGTTGTCAGAACAAATCAGACTTTTGGTTTCTGTTTCCTTGCAGGTTTCAAGGGTAACCTGACAGAAGCAGAGGCGCCACTGGGGCTGAGCCTGGGGCTTACGGTGGGCAGTGTGGTGCTGTGCATGTACCTGCTGCTGTGGCAGACCTATGTGCTGCAGGCAGACGTGCTCCTCAATGGGGTGCTGCTCATGGCCTATGGGCTCGAGTCGGGGCTCAAGGTCATGGCCATCGCTGCCTTTGTCAGCTGAGCCCGACCCCTTCCCACAGGCCTGCCACACATTCCTTCTCTGAAAGAGTGGGGCTTCATTTCCACTATTGAATTCCTTTGTATATAAAAACCCTGTAAAGCTTCTGTTTAAATTAGAAGTTTTGGGGACATAGATGTCCAGCCCAGGAGCTGTGTGATGCTGTCCACCATTGGCTTATTTATGGGCCAAGGCAAGGGATGAATCACAAAACACTTAACACTCTGGCATTCACCAGGGGTCAGTATTAAATATCCGTTGCCAACACAGGATAGGAGCCAGTGCTGCTGGCGTGGTGGGAGTTTTTATGGCACAGCAGCAACATGCAGCCCAAGTGACACAGAAATGAATCAGGCCAGGTCTCACTTGTGCCTTGCCACGCACACATCCGTGTTTGAGGGCACAGCTGCTCTGCTGCTCTCATTTGTGTTTCCAGACCTCAGTGGTAATTTCCCTGAATTTAGTAGGGCAGAACCTGATGTATTCCAGTGGGGGAGAGTAGAACTGGTTTTGTGCATACCTGGAGAGCCAAGCCACAAGGTTTGGCAGTCAGTTCTTACACACTACATGAGGGGATGTTTGGTTAAACAGGATGGTTTTAAAATGAACAAAACCATTCACCATTCATTCTTCCTTCTGTCCGGTTTAAAAGTCCAACAGAATGTTGACAGTTTTATTTCTATTTGGTGTTAAATGTGCTTATTTCTACTATTTTGCAGAAATTACTGCATTCAAGCCTGTCTTTTAACTTTAACTGGTACCAAGTGCAGAACTTTTTACTGTCTCAAAAATATGTGTTAATGGAAAGCTTTGGGAGTTCCTGGGTTTTTGAAGAAGCCTATTTTCTATTCAGAATTCCCTATTTTTGTATTTATTTATTCATTCAAATAAATAATGGTTTATATCTAAGGAGTGTTTGAAATGCAGAACATGATGTTCAGATCTTGGGCTCCAGCTAAGTCACCCAAAGGAAGACTTGGGCAAGTCTGGATGTGTGTGAAAAACTCTTCTGATCTTGATCCTGCTGCTGTGTGTAGCCAGTTCTGCCCTGAGAAGGTCTGAGCTAATTTGCATTCAGGGGCCGAAAACTGTGGGTGCAGGCCTGTGGCACCTCAGGCATGCTGCTCTTTGGATTTTGGTGGGGGTAGAAAGGGACAAAAGACACAGAAATTCTGTGGAAGGGCCTAGTTTCATCCACCAATCATTCAGTGGTTTGACTTGATCATCACAGAGAGCTTTTCCAGCCTTAAGGATTCCAATACCTAAAGGGGGTTTACAAGAAGGCTGGAGAGGGATCTTACGCAAGGTCATGTAGTGACAGGATGAAGGGGAGTGGTGTCAAGCCAAAAGAGGATTGGTTTGGATGAGATATTAGCAAGAAATTTGTGACTCAGGGGGTGCTGAGGCCCTGGCACAGAGAAGCTGTAGCTGACCCATGATCCCTGGAAGTGTCCAAGGCCAGGCTGAATGAGGCTTGCAGCAACGTGGTCTAGTGAAAGATGTCCCTGCCCTTGGCAAGGGGATGGAAGGATATGAGCTTTAAAGTCCTGTCCAACCTCAACCTTTCTACTCCCAGGCCAGGTAAGAGCAAGCTCTGTCCACATTACACCTCCTAACAGTCACAATCAGAATACCCACTGGCACAAATCCACTTGGACGGGTCCTGCTAAGCCAGGGCACAGCCGGCCCTTTGCTACTCCCACAGAAACATCACAGCAGCAGAACTGGAGCACCCAGGAAACTGAACGACCAAATGTTTCTGTGCTTAATCTGCATGAATAAAGCCCCCACCTATTTGTTCTCCCAGATTTGTTTGGCATGATGGAATGTACCATCACATGCTTGTTCCAAGGAGTGACCAACATACCGAGCTGTCCCTGCCCCATTAATGATGAAAGCACACAAGCAAAACTTCCTGGATGGGCACAAAAAAAGCACAAAGTTTTCCTGGTGTTTGCACCTGCCTTACACAAAGGTCTGCCCACAGAACAACTGACAGGTTCTAAAGGGAATATTGCAAGGTGGAATTTTTACTGAATGCAGGTGATACAGCAAAAAGGGTCACACAGGTTAATGTTGAGTCACAGCCCCTGTGCTTCACCTTCTTAGGTATTCACCACAAACAAACACAAAATATGAATTATAAAACATGGTGAACCCTTTGCTCCCTCCCCATCACGCAGGTGAAAAACAAGGATCAGCAGAGAGTGCCAATACTTGGTGATAGTGAGGCACGGGGTAAATATGCACATAGGATAACAAACATGAATTTTTGGGCTTGCTTCAGACCAGGGCCTGATGGCTGCAATTGCTCAAAGCCCTGTCTGGCTGTTGGTGCCTGCCAGGGTCAGCTAACACCAATCTGGACTTGCATTCTTAAAAGGGCAGGAAAGCTCTGGTTTTCCAATTCCAGATAAAATTGTCCATGAACTCTGGTTTTCCAATTCCAGATAAAATTGTCCATGAACTCTTTTGTGGTGTACTGCTGCTGCTGACAGCCCTGTGCTCTGTCATGAAGGATGAAGCCTGGAAGCTTCAGAAAACTTCTTCCTCCAAGTATTTCCAGGCTTTCAATGGAATTGTCATTGTGTTGGTGTCCCTGATTCTATGGTGGCATCTCTTGATGCTGAGCTGGTACAAATACCCAAATCAGAGAGTTTCCCTAACCAGGAGCTCCTTTCCAAACTGCTCCCACTGCCTGGAGAAGCAGGGTACACAGTGAAGACATTGATGACATTTGCCAGACATACAATTGCTGGAGCTTTTAATTACAAGGCCCAGCCCTTCTGAAACAGGATAAGCAAGTTAGATGCAAACAGCATAAAAAATTTAGAGGAACACATATTTTGAGGAACTGGGTTTGGGTGGTGTTTACTTGACAAGTCTTTGTTCTCGAGCCATCACAGGGGTGTCTGCCACCAACCTGATTTAAAAGGCTGATCCCGAGAGGCAAGCCAGCCTCCCAGGATTTCCAAACTGGAGATACTGGGGAGATACGGTGTTATGAGTCCATGACTTTATGATATCCCTCTGGAATGGCCTGGTGCTCCAGTGAAGGAGGGAGGCTGAGGACATGCACACAGTTGGTTCCATACCTGGGAGCCATACCACAGGGTGATTCCCTCCTGCCAAACCATTCCATGATTCTCTGGTTGCCTCTGGCCCACCCCCACTGTCAGGTGGGACAGCTGGGAAAGTGTAATAAGCTCCACTGTGGTTTTCTTCCCTGCCCAGAGGAAAAGTTGCTGCCTCTGCAGAGCAGTTAAGAGTTTTGCTGTGGGGCACAGCAGCTCACAGTAGCCCTGTCTTCATTGTGAATGTGGAGCTGGATAGGAAGCAGTGCCTTAAAACACCATCCTGTCAACTCCCTGTTTGCATCCCAGGGAAGTCAGCCCAGCCCAGCAGTCCTCCTGAAATACTCCGGTGATGCATTTCAGGGAGTAGAGTTCTCCTGCACAAAACCTTCCAGATGCTGAGGCTCACCAGCCTCCAGCACAGCTGACATTCCCACTGCATTTCCCTTGTGTTGGACTGATATCCCTTCTCCTGCCTGGTATGGCAGGCATTCCCTAAATCCTGCTTTTCCTAGGACTGCCCGTGTTTTCACAATATTTCCCCTGGGATCCTGGCGAGGAGGATGACGGGGCACTGGGTGGGAGCGTCACACCGAGTATCGGTTCGTGTTCTCCAGCAGCAGGAGAGGTCACGGTCCTGTCAAACCCGACCTGCTGAAACCTCAACTGTCAGGTAGGGAGCTGCTCTCCCCCTGCCTGCCCGGCTCACCTGGCCGCATTCCTCCCACAGGAACTCACTGGGGCGGCTCCTCCGTGTGGTGCCTGGATCGGGGCCAGGCCCTGTGCTGAGCATAAGCCCTTCAAAGAAACCCACAGCAGCGGGAAACTCAGCAAATGTCAAGCTAAAGAATTTGGGCTTCTCCCAGACCGCTGTCCTGAGGGGGAAGCTATTCTTTGTTTCTTTCCCTACTGTCACAGTTACAGCTGTTTCCTCCCAGGGCCAGCAACACGGGGTCTAGCTTCACATGTACGTGGCAGAGATTCAACACATAGCATGGGCATGGTGGGGAAGCCTAACCTGAACTTGAACAATTCCAGGGATGGGGCAGCCACAGCTTCTCTGTGCCAGAGCCTCAGCATCCCCACAGGGAAGAATTTGTTCCCAATATCCCATCTAAACCTACTGTCTTTCATGGAAGAGCTTGGGCAACAAGAGGGGCTTTATGGCCACATAACCCCAAGGAGCACAGTGCCACAGAGGGTTTATGCCAAAGGGGACTCTGCTCCGCACCCGATTGCTTTGGGGAATGTGAGAGAAAGGACACTTTGCCTTCTCCTCCATCTCCCAACACCTTTCCTTGCTGCAGACGTCGGGACAGAGAGCAGGCAGGGGCGATGCTGGAGGAAAACAAGCCGCGAGCCAGCGCTGAGGAGAGCCCTGGGCTGCACAAAAGGTGCCTTGTTCCCCCCATGAGGCAGTCGGGCAGCACGTCCTCTCCCTCACGGGCGATGGAAAACTGAGCTCCAAGCACTCCTTCACCTCCACTCGCCACCTCCAACCTTCCCATTGAGTACAAAATATTCTCGGGAGCAAGAAACCCGAAGTTTAACACGTCCCGCCTGGGGCGTAGGCGAAGGCTGCAGCAGCCCCCGGCGCTCTCGGGGCCACCGGCTCCTGGTTATACAGTAACCTGTTGCTCCGGGTCCCAGCTCCACCTCTCGCTGCCTCCACATCCCTCCCCTCCTCTCTCCTCTGCCAAGGAACCTCTGTCACCTGCTCTCAGACACCCGGAGCAAGCGGCACCGGGAGGAAAGGGCAGCGGGGAGCCACGGCACGGGGACCCCGAGGCCGGGGTGCCGGGTGGGCTCTGCCTCCCACTCTCCTCCAGCATTCGGGGCATCGGGCTCACAGCCTGTGCAGGGAGGACACGGAGCTTGACTGCTTGAGAATGGTAGCAGGATTTAACTAGGAAGGCACGGAAAACTGGGAGAGAACTCCCGGGAGGTGAGCGAACTGCGGGAGACGAGAGCGGCTTCTCAGCACCGGTGAGTCTCTCTGCAAATTCTAAAACCTCATCCCCCTCCCCAGCTTTTATCCACTTCAAAAGTCTGTCTGATTCTGCTGTGGAGGGAGCATGGCTGGAGAGGGGCTGTGGCTGGAAGAACTATCAGTGTGGTTTTCTGTTGTTTTAGTTTAAAAATGATGAAAAAACGTACTTTTCCCAGCATTGTGTTTTCTGAGTTTGTTTCCCGTTCTGGTGATTCTCCACCGGGTGAGATCCAGTAGGTGGCACTTTCTTGGCAGCAAAATGTCCATTTAGCACAGAACGAGCCATTTTTTCTGTTCCTAATGAAGTCTGGAGACGTAGTTTTGAGCAGCTGTTTGTTTGCAAACCTCGGAGTTTCCTCTTTTGGGGACATGTGTAGAATTTCTGGCCGTTCCCTGCCGGGCCCCTCAAAGAGCTGCTGCTCTTGGTGGGCGAGCTTTAACTACCCCTCACCCTGGCAGGATCTGCCACCCGATTTCAGCACGGAGGGAAGCTCGGAGCTGCCCTGTTGCCTTGCGTGACAGCTCTGCCTCCTGATGAGATTTCATCTACGTTAACGAGTCACAGCATTCCCGTCCCCTTTCTCTTATTTTCCTGGAGAACGCTAGTGCAAACTCCACTGAGGAAAAGGCTCAGGGACAAATGATGTGACCGACATTATTTTCAAATACTGGAAGTAACTGTGACGCAGCACAGTAGTAAAATTCGGTGATTGCCCTGCTGTAATTAGGGCAACGGGGAGTTAACGCTTGTGCTGCTGGGCTGCTCCAAAAGCAGGGATCAGATCCATTGGTAGTTGCTCATCCAGAGTGCCAGACTTGGCTGAGACGAGCCCCAAAAACTTGGGGATGAGCTCCCAAGAAAAAGACTTTTTCTGAGTAAAGAAGTGACAGCCAGAGGCTCAGCCCCCAGCTGATACAGCAGAGACCAGCGCAGGGTTTCGCCCACAGGTGCTGCAAGGCAACAGTGTGTTCCTGGCTCTGATTGAGTTTTCAGTTGATTAAGAAGGAAAATTAGTCCTTCACAGACAGAAAGGGCAGGCAGCAGTGCTGAATCAAGGAGCCCTTTTAAACAGCACTGGGAAGAGGGATTTGGGATCCACTGTGGGAAGGTGTCTCTGAGAGACAATCTCGTTGGTTGGCCATGTTTAAAACCAAGGCTGGAACTGGTGTTTGGGACAACACTACAGCTCAGTTCCACTGTGGTTGGGCCTGCATTGTTCCTGCTGCTGGTTTCCACAGCTGAAGCCTTGGGCAGCAATTGGTATTCTTCCAACTGTATCTCAGCCCTCCAGGTGGTCTAGAGCAGGATCTACTCTGCTGTACTCAGCAGGTTAGGGTGGGTTTGTCATATAAGCATAGAGCTGAGAGGAACAGGGGATGTTTTTGGGCGCCTGAGGAAAAGTTTAGCACCATCATTGTTGAACTGGCTGTTGGTGAAGTCCAGGGAAGGGAGCAGCTGTGAGTGACTCTGGAGAACGGCTGTGATGTGTGCACACTGCTCGTGTGGGGCCACGGAGGAGTTTGCCAAGACAAGCTTTGTGTCCTTGGCTTCCTGCCCCTCTGCCATCACCCCTGATGTCAGGGTGGGCACAGACACCATGAGAGAGGAGGACAGCCTGGATCCTGCTCAGCACCAGGAGGAAATGTCTTCTAAGCTACAGGATAGGTATCGCAGGGGCAGACAGAATGTGCCTTCAGTGGCCACCTTTGCTGACTGCAGACAACTCACTATCGGTCAGAGTGACAAAGCCCAGGCTTGAGCCTGAAACAGCCCTGCAGGCCATTGCTCCTGGGTCTCCATCTGCCCAACTCCCATGGATGGTGTGATGGGTCAAGGGTAGGACTAGATGATCTTGAAGGTCTCTTCCAACCATGATGATTCTGTGAGAGCAGATGCTGTCTGTGGTGATGTCACAGCAGCCACCATTTTGGCAGGCTGGGACAAATTGTCATGGCTGCCTGCCTGGATTCATCCAAGGGCATGAAGAGACAGGGAAGGGTTGCACAGGAGGAACCCAGCCTGCTTGCTCCACTCTGGTCACTCAACCAGGCTGTAGGTCCTGAGAGGAGACCCTGCTGGGGCATGGTTGCAGGGCCAAACCGGGAGAGGTTTGTTGGCATCTACCCCTGGATGAGATAGCTTGGAATGTGCTGGAAAACAAAATTTCATACAGTCATGGGATCATTCTGGAAAAGAAAGATTCAGAAAGAGACACTAATGCACTGTAGGACTCAGGAGGTTTCAGTCCTTGTGGCAAAAAAGAAAGGAGTGAAACAGGGAGAACAAATGCGTTGGCTTGTGTGGGCTTCAGAAACATCCATATGAAATAAGTCCTGAGTGCGTGGGGAGCTCTTGGAGTATTATTCCCAGAGGGCTGGATCTGGGAGTGCTGCTTTGTAGCACTTTCCATCATACTCTTGGCTTTCTCCCTTCTCATACTCTTGGCTTTCTCCCTTCCATGCCGTGGTCCCTCCGAAGTGCTGGGTCAGGGCATGTTTGTGGTTTTGAAGAAGACACAATGTTTTAGTCCTTGAATGGGGCTGATCAGGGCTCATGACTCCTTTCCACAAGTGCAGTCAGCAACGTAGACAGGACTCCAGGGTAGACAGGAATGCACAGCCTTTAGCCTGCGAGTTTGGTGTTATTGGCAATAAAACAATCACCCTTGGAAAATATTCGAGCCTAACCTAGTGACCCCCAAGCAGAAGTACCAAGTAAAGTCCACAGACTTGCTGGAGCGACAGGGATGACCTCCTACAGTCTGCTAGAGCTTTACCAGCAGCTCAGTGTCTGCCTGGCATGGCAGCTCCCATGGAGTGCCGGCAGATCCAGCAGCACTTGGCTCTGCCAGCACGACCTCCTGAACCACCTGTTTGGCCAAGGCACGGCAGGTGCCAAGAAAAATATCCATCTGCCTGCCCAGGAGGTATTCATGTTTCCCACTCCAAAGGAGGGGAAGTGTGGTACTTCCAGAAACCCTCCCTGCTATCTGACAGCATTGTAGGAGAGTCCTTGCGTCATCAGCAATGGTGCCAGGCACTGTACAACAACTGAGAGACACAGGAGACAAGATCGAAGGAGGCCCAGGAGGCCTGAGAGCACAGGTGGGCTCTGGATCTCCACCTGCCCACAAGACCATAGTCAGGAACACAGCAGAGCAGAAGGATTTTCATGGAGTGGGGAGGCTGTGAACAGCATTTCTGCCTGCTTGCAGTGGGTTTGAAATGTCAAGCTCAGGGAAAAATATGCTGTCATCCATCCCTAAATATTTAGGTGTCAAGAGGGAAAGGAAGGGGATCCAGGGAGAGCTGCTCCCACATGGACATGGCTGCCTCTGCACATAGGTGAAGGTTTGTCTTTTCCCAAGGCAGCGAGAGTTTTCCTTTCTCCTGGGCTGGCGACAGTACCGCCTCCAAAATTGAAATGAATAATGCCAGGGGGGTAACCAAAAAAGTCCTGGCATTTTACTTCCTGGAAATCCAGATAAATTAGGAAGAATTTCAATTAAGAAGGGAGGTAAGGGTGTGTAGCTGAGCTGGACTGGTTTGAGATATTTCCCATTCACCTGAACTGCAATTCCCCAGGAGAACCCAGTCCTTGTTGCCATTCCCCAAGTGCTCCTAAGGGCATTACTGCAATGTGCTCACTGCCACTGAGGATCTCCTGAGAGAACAAAACAAAAGCTTCCAACCCTTGGGAAGAAGTGGGGAGTCACAGGCTCTGCCTGCTCAGCTGCCCTGGGACAGGGACTTAAGTGCCCAGACAAGCTGCTTGCGCCCTGATTTGGTTGGAAGCACCAAGTGAGGCCTGGAGGTGCCTGTTCCTGTAGGCACAGTGGGATCCAGGGACCCGCACAAGGCAAGAGGCTGATGGCAGAAGCTGGGCTGCTCCAGCCATCTGGCACAGAGCTAGACCCTGCCTGGGAATGTTCTGTGCCCTTACATCCATCCCTGCCTTCAGAGGAGAGTCCAAATCAACCCCTCTCATCAGCATCTCCCACAAAGGTTCTCCTTGTCCGGATGAGATGGGCAAACACATTTCACATGTGAGAAATCCTCATCTCCAGTGCCAGGGGCACATTCCCCCATCCACTCTTGGGGTTTCGCCTGTCGAGGCACTAGCCCACCTATTCACCTCCCCTTTCCCAGTCCCTGGACACTGCCACAGCTTCTAGCAGCAATTTCAGCTCTAATGGAGGAGCTGAGCACCCTTGGGGTGATGGGATAGGATTTTGCAACAGCCTTGGCTGTTGTGATGGGGAGGTGTGGCACAAATGAGCCCTTACGGCTCATGGGCCTCCAACCTAGCCTTGCCCCAGGTGAAGGCAGAACTTTCCATGGCTGGTGGAACACGAAGACTCCACATTTGTGGGCTGAGGTCTTTCAGCGCTGCCTTGGAATGGGACAGCAAATTCTTTCCTATTTTTGGTTTCTGGTTGGAGCACTGACCCCCAAAAGCTTTCAGAATTTAAATTTAAGTTTAGTCCTTCCTGCTTCCTTTTTTTTCTTTTCTCCTTCCTCTGTCTTATCAGTCTCAACCTGTCCAGATCGATATCCTACAAAGGTAAAGTGCAGCCCATCCGAATGGCAATAAACCAAAGTTCAGACACCACAGCTGATTCAAAAAGTGAAATAGTGCTGCTGGAGGGATGATGATTAGGATCAGGCCGAGTCAACACCACCCTGCCCCAGACTGTTTACACCTAACTTCCCTGTCTCACAAGATGGACAGAAGTGGGAATATCTGGGAGCTGAGAATCTCTTCATGCCTTACAAGTGTTGGCTGCTGGAACTAGAGCTGACTCCTAAAATCATGGGTGGCTCCAGATTGCCTCATCAGCAAATACAAAGTGAATCCCAAACCTGACCCACCTTGCTGCTGTGGACATGCCAGTGGCTTGTCCTGGTCTGTCACTCATTCCTCACTGCCACCATCAGGACTCCCTTGGGTCAATCCTCGTCCCACCACTGCTGCCAGCCAGAACTGTGACTTGTGGACACAAACTCTTCCAAGTCCTCCAAACTCCTCTATGCCCTTTTCACAAGGGCATGGAGTGACAGAACAAGGAGGAATGGACTTAAGCTGAAGGAGGGTGGCTTTACATTAAATACTGGGAAGAATTTTTTCCCTGTGAGGGTGCTAAGGCCCTGGCACAGGTTGCCCAGAGAAGTTGTGCCTGCCCCATCATTGGAAGTGTTCAAGGCCAGGCTGGACAGGGCTTGGAGCAACCCGGTGTAGTGGAAGGGAGGGACAGGGCACAGTGCCTATCCATGACAGGGAAATGGAACTTTTTTCCAACCCAAACCATTCAATTTATGACATTATGATAAGTCAGGTTTGAGGCTTTCAGTGGTGACTCTATGGAGGCAAAGCAGTGACTTCACTGTTGGTGCTGAGATAAACAGAGGTGTCCATTTGCCTGAGCCTGAGCCAATCCTTTCATCAGTAAATTCACTTCATATAAACACTAGGGATAGGAGAAGAGAGAAAGGTAATTGCACCCACGATATCCCTTAATAAATCTTAGGCTGGAGCCTACTCTCATTCCTGACACTGCTGCCTCTTAATTATAGCTGTGTTCAGCTGAGGAGACAGAGGAGGAGAGCCAGGCTCTATGCAGAAGGGAGCACTAATTAAAACCTCTTTTCTCTGGGAAGATATTAATGTCTTCCTCTGGGGCAGAAGCAAATGGCCTTGTCTGTGGCCATTCCCGCGGGTTAACCTGTAACTCTGACTTTCACACAGCCAGGCAGTTTGTCCTGTTTTTGGTACCCGGTGCTCTCAGCATGGCTTCTGGGCTGAGATATGGGACTTTCAAAAGTCCTTGAAAAAGGAAGAGGAATAACATGTACCCAGGCAGCCTGTGCAGGTAAGGTTAGGTAGTAAGGGTGGCTCCTCAGTTCAGGTATAGACCACAAAAGGGTTTTGCACACTATCCCCTGATAGGTGACACAGGCAGGATTTCTGAGATCGAGAGGGTACCCCAGACTGCACCCAAACAAATCCTCTGATTTGAGTTATGTGGACTTTAACAGGCATGATCCACTTCCCCATGAGAAGAGAGTCAATGCCCTCAGGCTGGTGGGGGAAGGAGTCTTGTACCACCAGGTACCTGCACACCAGCATCCCTGCCTGATCTCCTGATGGGTTTGAGACCTGGTCACGCAGGCAGGCACATTCCTGATTCACCTCTTTTTCCAGCTCAGGAGAACAGAAACCCTGCCAAACTGTGGGAGGGGAGTGGTACATCTGAGCCATGGAAATGACAGTTTGACCCACTGAAGTCAAAGGCCTGATTCTAAGATTCTATCTATTTATTCTATGTTTCCATGATTCCCAAAGAGATTAAGTTAGGAATCTCCAGCTGCCCCTGCAGAGTTTCCATAGCAGGGTGAAGGAAGGCTCTAGTTCAGCATCCAGGTACATGCTCACCCCAACCTGGCATTCAAGCCAGAGTCAAAATACAAGGAAAATATTGGGTTGGATTTTTCCCCCTTATTTTTTTTTGCAACAGAAGGTTCAGAGCAGGAGTGTAAAAGTAGCATGAAAGGCTCTCAGGGATAACTTCAAGACTGTCAGGTTTGCTGTGAATTGCTACTGCTTGGAAAATAAGTTGATAAAGTTCTGGCTTAAGAAAAGCCAGAAAAGCTGTGCCTCTGTCAGAGAAGCTGCTGTACAGAGTGAGGTAGGAGCAGGTTCAACAGGATAAATTGAGAGCAAATGTACCAGAGCTGTGCTCATTGCTGGTCTCTACCAGAATGAGCGGGTAACACCCAAGATGTGGTTGGGCCATTGGCTGCCTGAGCAATCTCTTTACAAGAAAGCACTTCTTGCCACTGCTGCGTCTGCTCTGAGCTTCAAAACAAACCAGGGAAAGCCCCTGTTACCTGTGACTTCAGCCCTGAAACTTCCAGTACTCTTCAGCTTGGGAGAGGGACACTTGAGGTGCTGCTCTCCTTGAGATCTGTGATACAGCCTGTGGCATGGAGACAGGGAATGAGGGAACAGGTGCTTCCTGCTGACAGAGCTGAGGGGCATCCCATGAAACCAGCAGCTGCTGAGTGCAGCAGGAACAAAAGGAGGTGGCTGAGAACACCGTGCAGAGCCAAGCACGGAGCATCTTGCCACAGGCCATTCAGGATGTCCAAAGTTTACACAGCTTGGCCAAACGCAGTTGGAGAAATTCAGGGATGGAAAAGGGTACCAGGAGCTCTTCACTCCCACTGCTGGAGGCTGGGAAATGCAGAGAAGCTTCCTGTGCTCCTGTCCTGTTCCTGGCATCTCCTCCAGGTATCCATGAGTGCTGCACCCATTTGTGCCCCCAACCTGCCACCAAGAAGAACTGAGGGCAGGTGATGGGAGAGGTGATGGACCACCCCACTCCAAGCAGCTGTCCCTGGTTCCTCTGAGCCAAGGGGAGGATGGAAGTGAGGAGAAGCAGCTCCAGCCTTAGTGACTGCTCAGTGGAAGGAAACGTACAGGTTTAGTCACAGCCCAGGAAAGGAGGCCTGAAACCAGCCAAGCAGCCAAAGCCCTTCCACAGCCATGAGCAAACTAGACCAGACAGGTCCCAGAACATCTGCTCCACACCTGGCACAAGCCTGAAGACACTCCTGCTCCCCAATCCCTTCTCCCTGCCTGCCAACAGCTGGTGAGCAAACAGTCAGAGGTGAGAAGGACAATGTGAAGCAGAAGGTTGCGGCAGAGATATGGGCTGCCACCATCCTCAGCAGTCCCTGGTATTTTCCCAGAGCTGCTTCTGACATGATCTGCCCTTGCCAGGTGCCTATGACTGCCAGGATGCTGTTCACAGAGGCCATGCTCTGCTCCAGTGCCGTGTGGGTGATGGACACACAGGTCCTTCTTTTGGAATCCTGTCCCGACAACTCAAGCTAAATAAAGGAGCACTTGAATAGCTCATGACATCCCTGAGCATCCATGAGCTCAGCTGTAGGCCCCCAGGGCAGGATTCAGGAACACCTGGCTGCCGAGCACCAGGAACAGCCCTTTGTCCTTCTCAAACCACAAGTGCTCCAGTGCTCTCAGGGCCTCCTGCCCCTCCCTTCAGAACGACCTTCCCAGAATATACCAGCTTCGCCAGTGTGCATGTTTAGGCACAACTCTGCTTCTGCCAACCTTTCTCTGCTCCAGAGGGGATGCATAAACCTGTGGCTCATTAAAAGATCAGACCCTAATGACAGTTAGGCCAGCAAGGAGAGTTCAGTGGTTTTAAACCCCAGGTCATGGTAAGTACCACCTGGCTCCCCTTTGGCTGCAGGAGCATCCATGTGGTCTGTGTTGGCCCCACTGCATGCCAACAGCCCTGATCCTTCCACATACACCTTACCCACCTGGCATAAAACGGATTTCTTGCTCCTTTCACCCTCTCCTCTGAGGATTACAGGGTTATCCAGGCTAGAAGGCACTTCAGGAGGTCTCCAGTTCAACCTCAAGCAGGGTCAGCTCGGAAATCAGAACAGGCTGCATAGTTCACTCCTGCTGTTCTTGAACATCTCCAAGAATGAGATGGCACAACCTGTCTGGGCAAACCTGCTCCACAGTGTGCAGTTCCCACAGCAGAAACCTCATCCTTCATGTGCCCTGCACAACTTTAACCTTTTGGGACTTGAAATCTCCAGACCAATGGCTCTGTGGGCACACACGAGTGGCCAGGGAAGCCTTTCCTCTTTAAGGCGCTGCAGGAAACTCTTCCCTCCTCTTCCCAGTCTTGAAATCAGTCTGGTTCCTCCTAGCCCAACTCAGACTCACATCCCAGCCTCTGCATGGACCAATTGTGCTTTTTCCTCCTTACCCTTGCAAGAGATTAATATTTTTCTGTGGCAAGATTGTTAAAACATTTCTGCACCCCAAGATTAGAAACTGCCATTTGAATTATTTTGATAAACCCAGCCTCACACATCCTTCTATTCTATATAAAACAAAGGGCAAAAGGAATGTGGTTTATTTTGGTTTTGGAATGATCTCTCCTGAGACTGTTTTGGTTACTGGGTAACTGGATGTTCAGGCTGAAAAACCCTTCTGTGGTCTCATCCACAGCTTCACTGAAAGCCCAAACATTGGAAATCACCCGAGTGATTTCCTGTGACTGTACATCTTGTCTTCTGACCCCAGAAACAGAGCGGGGCATCCTTCAGCTGGCTGTGAGTATTTTGAAGCAGGACATGTTTTGAACCATCAGTGAATATTATAGTTCCTATAGGGACTCTGTGAAAATCCAAAAATCTCAGCATTTTGCATGTAAAACAAATCAGTGATGGACAGCAGAAGTCCCTTTGCATGAACTCGCACTTCTGCCTTTCAAAGGTGAATGGGAAGGGATAAACCACCATTTTTCCATTTAAAATTTTATCTACCATGATAATATATATGAAAATACCAACTACAGAATGAAAAAGCTACACTAGACTATTAGTAAAAAAGCTCAAGTGATGTATTCAGCCCAAAAGCTGACCTGAGCCCCACCATGTCTTCAGGACTACCAGTGAGCTGCTTAAACTTGTGTCAGGCTGTTTTCCTGCAGTGACACTCAGAGCTGATTTCCCATGTGCCAAGTTTTAGCTCAAATAAATTGTTACAAATAGCCAAAAATACCCCGACAGGATATGAGTAGGAAGCACAAAATAGGATGGGAAGAGATAGCAATGAATGTTGTCATTATTAGCTTAAAAAGGCTGGAAAAGCCTTAAATATCAAATGGGATTTTTAATGATAATGAATCTCCTCCCTTAAATCTTTTGCCCCACCCTCCCAGCAAAAAGCCCAGGATGAGTTTTATAGCAGGAAATGAAAATTACTGATGCTTCCCAAGCCCCAAGCCCCTATTGCTATGGGCAGAGATTTGGAACTGGAGCAGAGTGGAATAGCTCCTCACTGGTATAGGCAGAGGGTGATGGGCTGCAGCCCTCTCCCTTGCTTTGGGGAAAGATGGGATGCCATGACCGTCCTACATAGGCAGAAAAAGGTTTTTGGTTCAGACTGACCAATTACTTTGTGCAGATTTACCAATCCTCATCTAACCCCAGAGACTTTGAGCTGACATTGCTGGAGACAAACTGAAGCTAAACGGAGCCCCAAAGTGGCTCTCAGCCTAATAACAGCTTTTCTCTGAGATAGAAAAAGCTCTTGGCACACCAACTGCCCTGCTACATGCCTGAATTTCTGCCAGGGAAGTGAATCAGCATTTCAGGGAGTGACCAAAAATGCCCTTCCTTTAGGAGGAGGTGGTGGAAAGGTCCCTTGGATCTCAGCAGCTCTGTCTTGCTCATGAACCAGTCAGCATGGGGGAGTGCACTGACAAACAAGACTCCCTCTTGCCCCTCACCAGGGAATGAGGACCCAGCCACACCCCTCAGCTTTGTTTGGTGCATTTCAGCCCAGTTTGGGCTGGTAGTAGCTAGGCAAGGATGGTCAGGGGTATCACACTGCCTGGTGCTAAAGGTTGGGAATTACTGTGGAAAATTAATCTGCCTGCCAAATGCATCTGTTAGGCTTTACAGCTGTCCTGTTAGGGATAAGGAAGCAGGAATGCTGAGGCTGGCTCGTAGGGATTGCACAGGATTGATGTGAGGAGGCACCATGTACTTACACATTACAGCAATCATTTATTGGAAAATTAAGACACTTGAGTGATTAGCTCAAACAGCAAGGGCAACCTGTCCCCTACCTGTACACCCACAACTTGTGAGAAATATTTGATCCCTACCAGGCAAATCAGAACCACCCAGGGGATATCAGCATGGTCCCTGTTGGACCAGGCAGCTTTGAGGCTTCTGGAAGAAGCAGTTTTGTTGTGGGTGCTTTGCATAAACAGAGCACCACCTTCCAGCATGGATGTGACAATCCTGAGCTTTGTTCCTGGAAATGCCACCATGACAAATACCACTCCACTGTGCTTCTCTCTATCAGAGCTGTGACATTACTGTGGGAAGCAGTAGGGACACAACAGGAACCCTCACAACTCTATCCCAGCTTTAGCCCATCCTCACAGATTCTGGGATGGTTTGGGTTGGAAGGGACCTTAAAGCCCATCAATTCCACGCCCTGCCATGGGTAGGGACACCTTCCCTTAGACCAGGTTGCTCCCAGCACCATCCAACCTGGCCTTGGACACTTCCAGGGATGGGCAGTCTGCAACCCCCACCGGTGCCAGCTGTTCCACAGATGCCTTTGAGCTTGGAAAAGCCATGAGAGAAATATTCCAGCTCTACAGGAGGTGCATATGAAGAACAGCTCTGAGAGCTGGTGCCTACAGCCAGGGACACGAGCACACAGCCAGCTTAGGGATTTTGGTGTTTTGCCTGAACACAGAGGCAATTCAAAGCCCTCCTCCAGGCTGGGCCCGGCCGTTATCCATCCTGCTCTGGAATATGACACACGCAGGCAGAGTCACTCCCTATTTTTACTGGCCTGATCTGTGAGTCCTGACTTTTACACAGAGCAAAGAAAAAGCTTCCCTTTCATCAACAGTATGAAATCCTTCCCATGTCTAAAAATCATAGCTTTAAATCCCTTGCTGCTGGTGAACCAGTGCCCAGAGTACAGCACCAGGCTGGGAAAAGGGGATAATTTTTGGGCATTGTGAGGTGAATAAGGATGCAGGGCAGAGAAACCTTCAGCATGACAACTACCAGTGCTTTCTTCAGCAAACTTTTTGGATACCAGGCATGCTACACCCACAGGTCCTGGCAGCACTGGAGCCATCCAGCCTTTCCCTTGCATCCTGCCCAGACAGTCCCACAGCCAGCTCCAGCCTTCCACAGCTCCTTGGCTCCCACTTCCCAGGAGCTGGGTGGTGCTAGGGACAAGATTAGCTCACAGAAGGTGTGGGCACAAAACAAAAACAGGACAGAGGGGAAATAGCTACAAAATTCCTCACAAAATTCCTCTCTTCCCAGGAAGCAGAGGGAACACGTCATGCTGGTTTTTTTCCTGGGGAGTATAAGTGACTCACATGACACTTTCTCCCAGCTGGGTAGTTTTGAACTGGGGTTATTTAATTTAAACCATTTAATGAAGTTTTATGTAAGGAATGCTCATTCATCTCCCTCCATCTTCCCAAAAGCATCCATTAATATTTAATGTGCTGTTTCTGGGCCTGGCTCTCTAGCTATCTGAACTGCAGCCCAGGCATGGATAATGCTCACCTTGGAACCCCTGGCAAGACACACAGCAAGCCCAAACCTGCTACTTGTTTTCCTTCCACCCAGCTCCTGCAGAATTCCGCCAACAGAGAGGAAAGGTGTAAATCCAGGAGCTGTGACTCGGCCAGGACTCTGCAAACAAGTCTTTCTGAGGGGTAGTGGAGCCAGCTTCCAGTTTTTTTCGAGTCTCCAACATCTTGGAGACTCTGGCTATTTGTGCATTTTCCCTGGGTATTTACAGAACAGGGCGCTGTCCAGACTTGCTTTTGGTTGTAGTTCTGGGAGGAAGGTTTTATTTTCTGGCAGGAATAGAAAAGCTCCTCATTTTTGGTTCAGATCTTTCCTTTCCCACTCCAACCTCTGGGCACCAAGGGCCTGCTGTGCCACTGGACTCCAGACTGGGACCTGTCTGTTTGCAGATCACCATGGACACATTCTCTCTGTAGGTAGTTCATTAATCTCTCATCAGGAATTTGTAAATATTGGGACTTTTGCTCTGTAGTGCCAGTTTATGTTTCTGAGCTCCCAAGGCTCCATTTCAGCTCTTTGGAGACCAACAGGAAATCCAGATGAGATTCAAAGGGGGGGTCAGGGTCCACCAAAGCTGGTATGGGTGTGGCTGTAGGTCTGAGATGCCTCAGAGCAAATGAACTGCTGCCACTTCTGCCATGGAGGCTGAAGAACACTTGGTTCCTCTCTGCCCAGACCTGCTGGGCTGGGTTATATTTATCCAGGTGCTTGTCTTCTGGAGAATCTCCACAATGTGAACAATTTGATGTGCAGAGCAGGGAGTGTTTCCTTCAGACACCTGGCAGGTACCTGGAGACTGCCTCTGCTGGAACATGGCACATGCCACACACACCCTGGCGCTCCACACACACTCTGCCCCCTTCCAAAGGCTTATGTCTTTCCAATGGGATCCATGATCCTGAGTGGCTCCGTCACTGTAAAGGTAACTTGAAAGGGTGGAAGAAGGTAAAAACCAGAGGACCTGCCACTTTCCCAAACTTGGGATGCTGTAAAGGCATCTCAAACAACACAGATATCAGCGGTGACTCCTACAGCCACCAGCCTCTCCAGGCAGTGTCATCTGGATGTGTTCCCCTTTCCAAAGCAGGAATCACCATCATTAAAACAGAGTGGTGAGGTTCTGACTTGGTCCTGCTGAACAACCAAGGCCTGATTTTGCAAAAAACAGGGTTTGGAAATTTTGGATGGGACAAGATCCTGGTTTGCTTCTCCAAGGAGAAGCAACAACCTGTTCTCTGTTTGGCTGTCAGCCTCTCTGCTCTGGATTTGCATTTTCTGATGCTTTCTGACTAACCCAAAGATTTTTTTTTTAATGAGTGCATGTTCCTGGCAGAGACCCTGAGTTTCTACTGGTGAACCCTGAAGCCATCCTTACGGGCAGGTTCAGAAAAGGAACTAAAAGCAGGAGAAGGGTGGTTCCAGGAGACTGGACCAGCAGACCAGAGACCCATGTGAAGTCCTCAAGTCAACCACAGACTCCTGGGGTTCCTCTCACAACCACTTTGAGAGATCTAAGTCAGTTTGTGTAAATTTAAGGCTCTTGGTGTCTCATGAGGAGCCCTGAGCACACATATTGCAGTGCCTCACTAATGCCCAAAAGCTGTTTTGTGAGTGGATTGATGTGGCATTGTGGCCTTCCCTACATGCCAGCTCCTTCCATACCATCAGAGAGGGTAGGATAGATTGTGGGAACTGGTGGGATACTCCCAGGGGCTGGGGGAACTGTCTGGAGCAGGAGCAGTGCAGGACACACACACCATGGTGCCTGTGCTCCCTTTACTCTCCTCTGAGTCCAAGCAGCCCAAGCTTTACAGCACAGCCCATCAAACAGCTTTCTCCAGTGTGACATTCCTGTAGGAAAACACCCAGCAGCCCTAACAGACATCACTTTGTGGCCCTGCGAAGTCTAAGAGATAACATCCTGTGGTGGCCAGCTCATGTTTCTTCCCAACGCTTTATGTTACTCCCAAGGCTGCTGCCAATCCAGCATTTCTGCCTGGCCCATCCCCCTGGCATGGGATACACACACAGACAGCAGGGTTACATTGGACCCCTCACCACAGGCAGGATCCCAGAGAACGTTTCCATCCCAGGGATTTCACCAGTGTCCAAGCCCATCACCTCTTCATGCAGTGACTCCCTTCAGCACAGCTGATGGGGAAATCAGAAGTCCTGCTGCCCCAGGCAGATTTCAGTGGGATGACGGATGGAAACACAGGTTTGTTAGAACTGGGTTAGAACGTGCTTGGAAAAACTTGCTATTACTCCTATGTCACTTAGCTTAAGGTTTTTGGGGGTTTTGCCATGTTTTTCTACTGTTCAGCAAAAATGTTCTGTTTTGACCAGCATTAAGTCCCTGCTGCTACAACCCCTCCACCTACAATCACATCCTAATATTCTTTGATACCAACAAACCCAGTCTCAGTCTTAAAGGTCTTAGACCCATGAAGAGAAAAACCCTCAAACAGCAGATGCTGCTGTTATTAACAGTGATAATAATAATAATAGCCCTAAAAACTCCACTAAGTATTTCACATTTGCACATGGTCCAATCTTTAACCAAGTCCAGAATTTTTCATGTCCTTTCCAAGCCCTATAAGAAGTCTGACCACAGCAGATAAGGGGCAACTATAACTAATAAAAATAAAGTACAACAATAGCAGAGATCAGTCCAGAGAGGAGAAAGAGGTATTCCTCTTTCCCTTCACAAAGCGCGTCTCCACCCTTGGAGAAGAGGGATCAATGTCACACCTCCCTCTTCAAAGAGATTCAGAGAAAGCCAAACAATGCATGGCCAGCTTCCATTTGCTATAAATGTACAGAAATGTGGCGCTGACAGTGCCAGGCTCCTGTCATGGGTCCATGTGTCTTTGGGAGGATATTTGACCTCCAAGGATAAGACTGTCTGGAAAGTCAGGGAGTGGGAGTTCCTGTGCTTTAAAGTACAACATGTCTTCACTCAACTTGATGGCCTTCAGCACTGACTTGTGCTGGCCTCTCTAAGTCCCTCTGGAACCTCCTGGCCTGGGCCAGATCAAGGTGCCATGCTTTAGCCATGCAGTTTAGCTTCCCCGTAGTTGCTCCAGCAGCAGCGGACTGAATTTGAGCCTGGCTTAGCTCCTGGAATCCATATCTCATTCCACACCATGCTTATGGGCAAGGCTCAGCTGCCTTGCTTGGTGACCCATGCAGAGACACTGCCCTGCACCAGCAAAAGGGTGGGTGATGGTCCTGAAATTGGCTTTGATTAGGCTGAGTCAAAGGTGACACCTGCACAGCCACACGTTGCATGGTGGCACTTGTGTCTTGCCTCCCTTCCTACGCTCTTCCTGCTGGGGAACGAGGAGGCAGCAGCCACACCTGCTAGGAGATAAGGGGGAGATCAGGACCCTCTAGGGCTGGGAGAAGACAACATCTGGCTGAGGCTGCAGACTGTGGGAGCTCTGAAGGATGCTCCCAAGGGGAGAGAGAACCTAGGGAAGGCCAGCCCACAGCTTCATCTCTCACATCTTTGGTTCTGTCCACATTTCAGGTGAAGTGTTCTTAGCCCTCCTTCACCTTTCACAAGCCCAGTTGCCTCTTGATTTAGAAGATTCATTAGAAAGTCTCCAACCCCTTAGGAATGTGCCCTTCCCCCTTGCAGTCTTCCAGTTCAGATTCAATTAATATCTGGCAATTAACACTGAATTAAAAGCTTTGGCATGAGGCTCCATCCTGGTTTTACTTGGCCAGCACCACACCACACCACACACCACACCACACCACACCCTTGCTGTGACCAACACAAGGCCAAGCACAGCCACGGCCTGAATGCAGCAGGGAGTGCTGAGCAAAGGGCAAATAGGAAAATAGCAGGAATAAACAAAGAAAAAGGAGCCCAGCATGATAAGGACCTGCTGATTTGGCCGGTGTATGCACTGCTTCCAGTTTCATGGCCTGTTTGGGACACAGGCACCCTGGAAGAGAGCCCTCTAGGTTAGCTTATTATTTGGGGAGACCAGCTGATCCCATCAGTACCACCATGAGATGAAGAATTCAGGGCTGGTCCTGCTTCACCCATGAAGCCCTTGGGTGAAGGGGCTGCCACTGCCATGGAGTCTGTACTTCTGGCAGACACCTTGGGTTGCACCATATGGGCTCCTCACAGAGCAGATCCCAGAGGTTTATTTTTTGGACACAGCTTAGGAAAGAGAAGTAAAAACCAGGGTGACCTTAGCTGGATCACTGGTTCCTCCTGGTGTCACAGCTGGGGCTGGGACTAGGTCTGAGCTCCATGGGCCAAACTTGGTGACACATTCCTGCTGGAGTAACCTGGATTAGGTTCAGTACATTAGGACAGTACATTAGGACATGGCCCTGGGGCAAGTAAGAGAAAGGGAACCAGATATATGACACTAATATGCAGAAACACTCCCAGCTATCATGAGCTGTGGGACTCAAGTGATTGGGTGGTGCAGAGTAAACAGAGCAGAGTGGGGTTTTTAAGAGCCCAAGTTCTCTTTTCCAGGTATCTTATGCTAATGCACAAAGAGATCCAGGAGATAGGAACGGTTTGATAGGAACAGTAAAAGGAAACCAGCAGACAGCTATTAACAGAGGAAAAATTCACAGGTACCCAAGCTTGGGACAGGGATGGGTTTTATTACACTCAGAAGGGATGGCAGACCAGCAAGTTTCTATTCTAATGTGGATATGAATTTATACCTCTTATAGGTGTGCATAGAGATTTCAGTATCAACCATAAAAGAGACAAAAAAGGGGGAATTTAACATACTAGCTACTAAAATGCACTTGAGAGTCCTTTCTAGGAGTGCAGTGCCTCTGTGCTGAGTGTGTTACTGTGACAAAAAACAGGCTGAAAGTTGTAAGGCTGAGCCCAAAACCTGCTGGGGTTCTCCATGCAGTCTGTGTACAGCCAAGTACTTCACTGACATCCCCACAAATGCATCCCTCTGACATCCCACTGACAGTTCTGGTAAGATCAGTGAGAAAACTCTCTCTGCCCCCACCTCAGGGTGAAATACACAAGTGTAAAGAGTAAAATACCACAAGTGTTCCAACACAAGGAATTAATACGGATGCACAAGGAATCTAGGGCAGCTCTGCTGATGATACAACAAGCCCTGCAGCAGATAGTCAGCCTCCAGAGGGGAAATCCCAGGTGTCAGGGATTACTTCAAAATATTCCCTGGGGATTACACACACTTAAGCCTATATTCAGTGAAGACAAACCCTTGGAGGAAGCTCCACTGCATGCCCATGGCTATCATGGCAGCCTCTGGCACATGCCAAACACACTCAGCAGTTCCCTTGCAGGAAATCCCACCGAGGACACTGAGGAATTTTTTCCTTTAGGCCAGCAAGAAGTATTTTAAAGCCAAACCTTTGAATTCTGACAACCTTATCATGATGTAAGCAGGGTCTGACCCAGGCACAGAAGTGCCCCTGAACTTTCCAAAAGAGACTTAAAAAATTTTTAGGACTTTGCCTTGGCTTCTCTTCAGCTCACACACGGAGCAGAGGTGAAGAGCTTGGATACTAAACCAAGTAATTTTCTGAGATCTTATTATATTTTGTTTTCAGGTTTTGTTTCTCTTCCCTTGCAGTTCTACTGTCAGAACAGTGCCTGGATCTCTCTCACATCTTCTCCCACATTCTAATTCTCATTGGAAAGAAGAGGAAAATACTCTCTGCTGATCCTGTCTGCCTTTCACTAACCACTTACCACAGTGCATTTTCCTTCATCCTTGAGCTGCCAGTGAGCAGCATTCAGTTATTCCATTTTTCTTTATTTGGGCTATCTCCTCGTAAAGATACTTTAACAGCTGGTGTAGAGCTTAAACTTACCACATAACAACAGCTAATGGCACTCTAGGCATGAAAAATTACTTGGGACACACAGCCATGAGCACATGGGCACAGGGATCTGGGACAGACCATGGAGGCAAAGGCCTCCTCAGTCCCTGTTTAACCTTAGGCAGGACAGTACTGCTGCAAAAAGACATGCTGTAACGCCACAAAGTTGGGTATGCCTGGAATGGAAGGGCAAGAGGGAGAGGTGGAAGTAGGTTTTGAAAAAGCATCCTGGGATGTGTCACCCTCGGCCTAGGTCAGAGGAGTGAGAGGTGACTGAGAGCAGGGAGGAAACACCCTTGTACTCACCTGACTGCTCCATCTGCTTGGAGACCCCATCTTGGAGGCAGGGAGGGCAGGATGCACATGAATAAATCACCTGAGAGCCTGTTCTATAACCTCTGACCCTGTCTCTTGTGTTTCTGCTGCAGTTGCCTGGCCTGTGAAGCAACATGAGTCACAAGGGATCCCTCAGCAGCAACCCCAGCTCATCAAAGTAAGGATCTTCCTGCACCACTCCTTCCTACTGTCCAGTGGATACTCCAAGCAGTCCCACTCATTCCCAAAGTCCTTGCTGTTTGTTTCACCCCTGCTGGGGACCTCACAAGCTGGCACTGCCTCACACATCACCTGCTCTGTGCACTGGGGTTTGATAATGGCACATTAGGTGGAGAGACCAAAGGGACACCAGGAGCCTCTCCACCTGCAGCTTCGGGCTACAGCAGCCTATGGCAACTTCCCAATGGAGCCAGAGCCGCCAGCTCTCTCCCTCCTTCCTGCACTGGGTAGGAGCACCTGAACCACTGCCTGCCCTCAGGGGGACACGGTGACAGAGCACAAAGCAGTCTCTGGGCACCCATGGGCTCACTGCGCCGTGCACGACAGCCCGACCACAGCGCCTCAGATCTCCCTTGGATACTCCTCTGCCAGAGAAAACTCTATTATCTCCTGGGTGCTCGTTCCTACCCACGACCTAGGCAAGGGGGGTGGCCCTACATGTGGTGCTTAGAGACCTGACACCCCAAAACTCAACTGTTTACACACAATTCCACCCTCCCTTACAGGGGATATGTTCTATATCTGAGCACCTGCCTTCAAGAGGTACATCTCCAACATGTCCATTGAGAAGGGATCATCACCTTGGCTCTTGCACTGCCTCAGGCTCAGGTGGACTCAGGGGTAACATGGAGGGGGTCTCCCTGTAACAACCCCACTTATGGCACACTGGGAGCCTCTGTCCTTAACCCAGCCCCTCCAGAGTGCTGTCCTTCCAGGTGACATTGTGAAGGTAACTCTAGTGCGGACAGGCCTGGCTGGGCTGCTCCGTGTCCTGTTTCCACTGCTGGGTTCAGTGACATGTGCCTGTGGTGTGGATAACAGGTAGGGTTGCACAGGGTTGCCAGCACAGCCCACAAGGAAATGCTTTGCAAGGAAAGGAAGGGCTGGTCCCTCTGGGCAACTGCAGAGCTGCTGTTTGAAAACTGATGTTAAAAATATTTGGGAGCTGATGGTTGATTTGCACCTTCTTCCTTTTTCAGTGGCAGCATGGGCAAAGCTGAGGGAGCCTCCAAGCTGAGTGCAAAGGACCTGTACGGTGAGTCGTGCCCGCAAACATATCCAAAGGTTCCCATGGCAGAGGCACCTCTGAGAGCTGGATGTGGATGTTGGGGAGCTTTAGGCTGGAACTCAATCAAAGCCACATGAATCCAGAGTTCCATATGCAACAGGCTGGCCTGACCTGGCAGCAAAAACACACCTTACATCTGTGCTGACACCTCTCACCTGGGGACAGCTGGGATTTTGTGGGAACAGAACGTTGCTTCCCTTACCCAGATCCTCCCCAGATCTGTCAGCAAGATCACCTGATAAAGGGCCTCACAAAAGAAAAACTGTCCTCAGCAGGTTAATGATTATCCTCTTCTAACTACTCAGTGAACCATGAAAATTCAGTGCCCTTTGGCTCTTTGGAAGTGCAGGGAATGGGCAGGATGGGTGTTTGTGCACAGTTCAAGAGGCAGCTTGTTTGGGTTGAGCACATTTAGGTATCAATAACAGTTATTCCTGATCTCAGCATATCCAAGTACCCCAGGTGAAAATGTGGCCTCTGGGGTGGGCAGAGCAAGCATAAATCATATGAGAAATCACCTCCCTCAGTTATTTCCTGGGTAAGAAGTTGGGGGTTGTCTGGGGTAACGCAAGCAGTTTTTGGGGAGTCCGAGCCTGCCAGCTCTCCTGCCTGAGAGCTGTGATTGATGTTTAATTGGGAAGGAATAGGCTGTGTGTGCTTTTCCTTGGAGATCTTCTATTTGATCAGAGATTGTCCTCGGCAGCTATGAACTGCCAAGGTAGTTTATTTATCCCTGGGAAGTGACTGTTTGCCCAAGGGTTTTGGCTGGAGGTTTATCCATGTGGAGTGGCCTGGTGCAGTGTCCAGAGAGACCAACATCACCTGGGGAGAAGTGGGATGACAGGGGCTGTATTTAGTGCTAAACAAAGCCATTGTTATAGTCAATTAGCCCCCAAGAAATGAAACATGAGGATAACAGCAGAGCAGAAATTTGGGCTGTTTGTGGCCTGGATGCTGCAGGGTGGGCAAGTGCCAAGCAGGGGTTTGAACTGTCAGTCACTTCTGGAGATGGAAGAACACATGATAAAGAAACAAGAGGATGGGGTGTGGAAATTTTGGGTGCACAAAGGGCTGCTAGTGCAGACAAACTCCTCTTGCCTCCAAGGCAGTGCACATTCATTTGGCTGTGCACTGACACTGCAGCACATCCTGCAGGGGCAGGATGGCTGTAGTTGTCAGGGGCAGGAGGGCTGTAGTTGCCAGGTAAACAGCCCTACAGAGATGTGTAAAAATGAACCTGGGAGCTCACAATAGTAATAAAGCCAAGCAGATTTGC
The DNA here is from genome assembly GCA_013396995.1 of Dicaeum eximium. NCBI lineage: Eukaryota > Metazoa > Chordata > Aves > Passeriformes > Dicaeidae > Dicaeum > Dicaeum eximium. The sequence continues at coordinate 89,065 of VWZP01002901.1, forward strand.
AGGCTGGTACCCATAGGTGCAGGCAAACCATGGCTCCAGCCACCAGAGTTCCAGAGGGGGATCTAATGGTGCCATGGCACAGGGAGCACCCCTCAATCCTGTGCCACAAAAGCCAGTACAAGGAAAGGCTGACAGACTGCCTTGGAAACAAACACAGCTCTCAAATAAGCACTTTTCAACACAGAATTTCATCTTCTACATTTTTGTGTATGAACACACCTCAAAAGCAAATTCACCAGGGTTGGGACCTCTCTGACCAAATTCCAGCAAACCTGAAATGAGGACTGTATGTCCCTGGGCCAGGGAGGAGGATTAAAGCAGCTGCCTGCTATTTCCCTGCCACTACTGAAATGCAGAATGAGCTCTGCAGCATTCCCTGCACAAATCAGTGCCTCTTGGCCAGCCCAGCCCCTAGCATGAGCACATCCAGAAGGATTTTGCTTGGCAGCACTTGAAACCCACCCGCTAATTCAGCAAAGGACACTCAGCACGTGTAAACCAATATTTAAATGTCTTGGTCCCTTTTGCACTCGGATCCTTCCTCCCCCAGCATTAATTTCTGCTGTGAGCTGGCACATTTGGGGGTAGAGGGCAAGCAAGAACTAAAATTCCAGGGAGAATTATGTTTCATAGTGAAACAAATCACAGCAAGCCAAGCTGGCCTTGATTATGTGATTACAACACTGCTGGGGGATATTTGGAGCTGACAAGACTTTTCATATTTCCATTTTCTCTAGTGCAATTGGGCTGGACCCTCAGCTTCTGTACACTGCCAGACCTCCAAGAAGCAAGTGCAGTGACTCCCAAATTCCTAGCACACAGGCATCCGCTCATTTAAAGCTTGCTGGCTTATGATGTCTCCAATGCACACAGGTGTCTAAATATTATTTCTACATGAACAAGGCCTTGGGTTTAACTTTCTAAAGATGCTTCTTCGACAGTAATACTGGCCTAACATGACAGGGGTACCAGCTGTGGGTACACAAGTGCTACCTGAGGGCCAAGGTGTCCCCAGTATCAACAGGGACTTACTGGAAATATTAAACCCACCCCAAGGGAGACCCTGAAGAGGGATATTTTAAATTGTTGTGGTGAGGCTGGAACACAGCAGCAGCTTCAGGCTGTGCAAAGGAAGGCACCGGATGGTGAAGGTGGAGGTTCACTCTTGGGGGGCTTCAAGGCATATTGTGATAATTTTCACAGGACACAACCTCGTCACATGGCTGTTGTTGGGTGAGGAAGGCTCTAGGGTCACACTTGGCCTGCTGAAATTGCTTTGATCACCAAATATGTTGCCTACCACCGTGTATTCTTCACTGTGATGAGCACAGAGGGACACGGAGAGATGACCACAGAGAATTCTACAACAAAACTAGTTTAAAGCCCCAAGATACCCTCCCCTGGCTCTGTCCCTACCAGAGTCTGATATGCTTTCCAGCTGCCCTGCCATCCTCAATGGAGTTTCCTGGCTCTCCTGGGAGCAGGACCTTCATCCTTTCCCCCCACCATAAGTAAAACAGTACCACATTCGTTCAACTCCACATTCTGGAGAGGTCTGTGGCTGCAGGGAGCAGTCCTGCCTCAGCTGGCAGCAGGGAATGGCTGGCTCCTCTCAGGTTGCCACCTCTCTCCCCACACAGCCACCAGCTGAATAAATGTTAATGCACACCATAAATAAATTAGGCTGCTTCTCTGCTTACGGGTGTCTGTTCCGAGCCCAGATGAAAGCCTGTGGGGGGGAAACGAGGCTCCAGCAGAACAGAAGCGACGGGAAGGACTGGCAGGAAACATTTCTGCACAGCACTTCCCACAGCAGGAAAGTTGCTGGCACCCCTCTCTGAGATTGACTCCAGGTGGGCTTCTGCAGGTGTTCCCCTCAGCTCCTTCCAGAGCTGTCAAACAGTGCTGGCTGGCTCTCCTGATGGATTAGGCAGTGTAGCAGGAGGAGTTCAGGGCAGTTTGATGATTGCAGTGATTTCTTGTAGGGCTGTGGCGAGGAGCAGTTCATTTCTGTTTGGCTGCTGTCTGTCCCTGTGGTGCTCAGCCCCTTTTTCAGCGCCCCACGCCAAGCCTGTGTGACCCAGCCAGCTGGTTCCAGCCTGCCCACCCATCCTCGATGCACTCATTTCTGGGAAAGAACCAGACTTGATAGGGCACAGGGCTGGAAAAGGGGTTTTGGAGCAATGAGTTAGGCTGGAGAAGCACAGTGCTGATGCCAATCACCTGACACTGCACACCTGTAACCCAAGCCAGGCTGCGGTGCTGTAACAGGACACGAGGCACTATCACAAAGAGAAGAGCCACTTCCTGCCCAGCGTGGCCCTGCACAGGGATCATCTCCCTGGGGAGCCAGAGGCAGAGAGGCTCCACTGGTTCCAGCATTACCCCTGAGCCACGGGCAGCTGGTTGGCGCTGGCCAGACATAACACACCACTGGAGAAGGAGTAAATTGTGTTTAATGGTCATGAACCAACTCCTAGGGGTCTACACAGACCTCCCTCGTATCTCAACAGGGCCTCCAGCCCCAGCCACATGGAGAGGTCTCTGAGATGAGACCTTCCAGTCCTGAGCACAGTGCCCAGAGTGTAATTCCCTACTGCCGACTCTCCCGCACCCTGCCAAACCATGAGCTTGTTCACAATTCCAGCTGGAGACCACATGGCTGTCACATCGTTATTGACAGGGACCATTTCTTCCCCACAACCTTTAGGAGAGGATATGTGCAGGATTTAACACACACTGGTATTGTCTGCAAGAGACAGCCCTGGCAGGAGCAGCGGCTAAACCCAAGCCTGCTCAGCCACACTGCTGGGTCAAGAGGACTGTGTCCATGCCTAAATCACCAGGGATTTGGGCAACATCTGAACAGTGCCACTCACTGTTATGTCTTTAATGGTTTCATCATACTGGAGAAAAAGCCTGAGGTTCAGCAGAGATCTAGCCTTTTTGCCCAGGTCATTAATTCATCATGTCCCCTACTGCCAGCCCTGAATAACTCCCTTGTCCTTCCCCACTGCTCCCTCAGCACCATTCCAGCTCCCTTCTTCACATCCCCTTTCCCACCTGAGATTCCAGCTTCAGATTGCCCTGCTCCCCTTTGACACTGTGTGTGTGGGTGACCCTTTTATTCAACACTCTGGACACTTAATACACCAACTGGAAACAGGGCTGGAAGAAAAACTGGAAGCCAACAATCCTGTTGGTTCCTGCAGATCAAGCCCCAGTGGTGGGTGAGAGAGGGAATGCATCGGCTCAGTTCAGCCCTGACTGGAGTTACTAGGAACAACAGACATTGCTCCAGGTGCTGTTGGCTAGGATTTGGGATGGCAGTTAGTAACAGGGATGTTGTGGAGTGGGATCTCCCACCTTTGATGCTGCACAGCATCTCCAGTGACCCTTTTTCTTTGCCACCTTGAAACTACTGAGCACAAGTTCTCACCTTGCATGGAGTAACTGCTTAGAGCTCACAGAGAGGAACCTTTTCCTAAATGGAAATGGGGTTTTGGATATGCCCAAGTAGCTTGGGAACTGAAGTTGTGGTACTAAAGTAGTTCATAAAAATAACAACAAAAAAAGGAGAAACTTTTCATTATTAATTTTTTTCAAGACTCAAATAAAGTGAATTAATTAAATCAGGATTTCAGCAATCTTACTATGCTCTGACATTCAAAAAATGTCATTACCAGCTACAGAAAGTTGAGATAACACCACTTTGGGTTTTTTGGTGAAAAATAATTTGGCGGATTTCTTCCAGAACTGGTTACAAAGGCAAAAGGAAATATCTCTACCGGTGAACTATAGCTCCTCAATGCCCTGATTATCCTGTTCCAAGCAGCCTGGTGAACACTGTGCCGCCAGGCACACTGAACACAAACACACACTGCTCCTCCATGTACTCAGTCCTTGCACAATCCAGGAGCTGTGCCAGGTTTTTATTTGCTTTCCTAGAGTGGGTTGTGTCTTCAGCTAATAAACCAGGAATGTGAGTACCTGGGGCTGAGCTGTGGCAAATATGAAGCGTGCCGAGCAGGAATTCAGCTGTGTGGAACCTGGAGCTGCTGCTCCCTGCTGCCACAGCCCATTCACACCTCAGTGAGAGTTGTTCATTCACTCTAAGAGCTTCCAGATCCATCTGCACACACTGGCCATGAGTGAGGGCTGACCAGGCAGACATTCCCAGTGCCATAGGCAGTGGTACAGACCAGTTCCAGCAGTTCAGCAAGTACTATGGATCTAACAGCAAACCCAGGGAGCTCGATGCTCCCTAAACTGCAAAGATATCCCAAAATGGAGCTCTCTCTGTGCTGGCCGTAGAGAACAGGGAAGGAGCAAGGCAAAACCTGCAGATTCTTCCCCATCAGGAGCTCAGGCACAGCAGGTCAGTGCAAGGTCCAAAACCAGATCCTTGACTAACCCTGGGTAACCTGGAGCATCTGATCCTCCTACCTGGCAAGGAAGCAGGAACCTGGCAGATGCTGTGTTCACCTGCCACATCTGGCCCCATGCTGGGATCCTGGAATGGAGGTTATTCCATACTGCTGCTCTGTAAGCCAGCCTGGCAGGTTTCTGTGGCTGTCATGAGCACACAGAGCATTTGCTGCTCCATTTCTCCTCAGCAGGCTGGTCCTGACCTGCTGTTTGGCACAGAGCAGCTCATGCTATGCTGGCAGGTTCCTATAAACAGTGTGTGCACTGCTAGATAATATATAGATAACGTAAAGATTATATAAAGAACTGGCAGGCTCCAAAAGTGACCACCAGGACTTTCCTTAGGCTGCTGTACTGGATGTGGAGGCCAGGGAGGTCAGCAGTGTGATTCAGGGAATGGAGGAGAGGTCCTTCGTATGGCACTGGCAAGGAAAACAAATCCAATGCCTCTCATTCCTTAGAGACTGCTCTGTACTTGTCCATACATTCCCCTGTCTTCTGCTGTGCCTTCTGCCCAGCAACAGCTGTAAACAAATGTGGGGACGGACAGGGAGGATCAGGTAGGATCCTGTGTAGTAAAACTAATTAGTCAGAGAAGGATGTACCTGGAGGGGAGGCAGAGGCCACTGGCAGGCGCTAGTGCGGGTGCTATGCCCCTCTGGCTTGACAGAGGCTGTGCTTGAAGAAAGAGAAGCCTGCTCCTGCCCTCCTTGGCTATGCTCAGCATTCCCAGAGACCTTAACCAATTATCCTGGCTGTAAGCTGGTTCCACGGGCAGTTTATCCCGCTAGTTGATCTCCTGTGCTCACTGAACAGAGTGTTCGCAGCCACATTGCAGCTCCCTGCTAAATAAGGTTTTGCATGGAAATGGGGAGGGAACTTGGCACTGAAGATGTGCTTTGGCTTCCTGGACCAAGCTGATAACCCCAGCCCTCAAGGATGTGCATCAATCCTATTTTTTTTTCTCATTTATTACTCTCTTTCATCCTTTCCACTCCTTAACACAAAGCCAAACAGGACTCTTTCCCTGTCAGCGAAGATTTTAGTATCATTACTGGGATTTCAGCCCAGCACTGTTTTGAGTCCTCAGGTACCACCTTGTACCTCTGCAGTGGTCTCAGCTATTCCTCTTTCCTCACTGGTGCCAGTGGGAAATGCCATTCCCACAGCAGTGTTTATCTATAAGATACCAGTGGTAGATAACATTCGTTGCCATTTTCCCACTCCTCTGGGTGTGAGGCAAGATTAAAGCTACCTGGTTAAGAGAAAACTGAAAATTGCATTAGAGAATCATTTATAGAGTTTTTTCCCCTCAAAGGATTGTCTTAGGGATCACTCTGCCTGACCCTGAGAGGCAAGAGATGACACAATTTACCAGAGGGTGTGCATGTCCCATGTGTTATCCATGCTCAAGGCAGTCAAAGCTTTCTGGATTCCCCATCCCATACATACAGCAAGTGTCTGGGATCAGCACAACTGTTCCTCAGGCCACAGGGGATCCCACCAGCACCTGCCAGGATACCCATGCTATGAGTTGACTTTTTTCCTTGCCAGACACGAAAAGGACAGGACAAAGCTCTATTGTTTTGCCATCTCTTTGTCTCTCTTGGCAGACAAAAGGGAAAAAGGACAGTGGTGATCACTGTGGGCTCATACCAGCTTTATCGCCTCTGGATGTTTGCTGTACCAGTGCCACAGCCCTGGAGCTCTACCTGCTCTGTGTTATATCCAGATTCCTTCACTGCCACAGACTCTAAAGGTCATAGCAGGAGATAAACAGAGGTGCAGATGGGTGTCTGAGCTAATTTGGGGTAATCATCACTATATTCCTGCAATGCTCATCTATCATATGGGGATTATGCAAATTCTCCACATCCTGGGGCCAGGTTAGGGGTCAGATAACACCTGAAGGTGCCGAGGTCCTGTTGCAGGACACTGTAGAAATGCCAAGTGTCCTGGTGTGAGGTGTCAGATGAAGTGGGAGGAAATGAGCTGCTGCTGCTGCTGCTGCTGCTGCTGCTGCTGCTGCTGCTGCTCCTGCTGCTCCTGCTGCTGCTGCTGCTGCTAACAGGCCAGCATGCACTCATACGAAATTCTGCAGGTCAGTGACAAAGCTGTGGAGAAGGGCAGGGTGAAGCCACACAGGACAGCTGACCTGCCTTCTGAGGTATGGCTGGCAAGGGAGCTCACCTAGGCAAGGGAAAGGATCCCCCTTGATCGAGGAGTCAAACAGCCACAGATTTTGCTATAGGCATCATTCACAGAATGCCAGAATGGTTCCGGTTGGAAGGGACCTTAAAGCCCATCTCATTCCATCCCCTGCCATAGATCCCTACCAGGACCTTCCACTGTCCCAGGTCACTCCAAGTCCAGTCCAATCTGGCCTTGGACACTTCCAGGGATCAGGCAGCCAGAGCTTCTCTGGGCAACTTGTGCCAGGGCCTCAGTACCCTCACAGGGAAGAACTTCTTCCTAAAAGCATTTTGGGATCAGCCCAGCCCAACCAGAGCCAGATTTAATCAAAAACAAATAATGATGCATCTTGGAAAGTCCTGCAGTGTTTCACCACATTGTTTTGAGTAAATAAATCAAAAAACACTCGCTTTATTTAAAGCACCCATGCTCCTTGGATAGATGTGGCCCAAACCTGACTCTTTCATGATGTGCAACCTGGATCCTTAATTCTTCCTGTGTTTAAATCAAAACTAATTGCTAGGAAAGAAGATTTTGGTGTTTTGGCACCCTGCTGTCCCCAGAAAGTCTGGCTGGTTCCAGACCTCATGGTCTTATTTGTGGATGCCAGCAGGAAACACAAAAATAAAAGTTTCCATGGGTGTGGGGACCAGGTAGAAGCCACAGAGACAGAAGGGATTTCAGGAGAACATGCAGAAACACCCCATTTCTTGCCCTGGGCAGCTTCTGGGACATCACTTGAATGACATAAGGAGACAAAATAGAGGCACTTTGTTCTAGTTCTGTGACTCTGGAGGTAATGCAGAAATTCCCCCAGGGAAAATTCAACAGAGGGAGGGGAAACATCTGCATTTCTCCCTGTCCCAGGGCTTGCTGCTGTCTGAACAAGACTGCAAAGGACTAAAGGGACCCTTGCTCTCTTGCACTCACTGAATGCAGGTGATGGGAAGTTGGGCTATGCAGAGTTCTGAGGTTTTGGCCAGCCCCCAAAACTTCCGAGAGCTTCTCTGAACATTTTCTCAGCAGTACATACTGAGATCTCCCCTGACTGCGACACATACAGCTTCGTTGAGCTTGCAGGAAGGGGAAAAGGCATTGGAAGGGATCCCAGAGAGTCTGAGGGCAATCAGCTGCTGCCCTGACCACTGCTACAACTCCATGGGCTGTTTTCCTACCAGGAACACAGACCTGTGCTAACTTCCCACTGGAAACCTCATCCCCCTGGTATTCCTTCCCTCCCTCAGGGACTACCAGTTCCCAACACAGCTCCACACCCTTCCTCTCAGGGCTGGAGACATTTGCCTGTCCGAACATAAACTCCCTTTGTTTCCAGACCACCCACTTCAGCCTTGTCCACTCCCTTTGGAAAAGGAGGGGATGGGATGTCTTAAAACCCAAATCTGTCTCCATCCCACACGAATGCGGTGTTCTCATTTCCATCAGTGTCATCTATTTACATGAGAAATTCTCGGGGAGGAAATTGAGGTTACTGAGAGGAAAAAAGTGTCTCACATCAGCCCCGAATCCCTGTGGGATGCGCTGCCTGTGCCCTACTCCAGACCTTGCCCCACATTTCAAGTAGGACAGACTGCAATTAAAGCCCTCAGCAACCAGAAAGTGCCACTGAGCCTTTCCTGCCAGCCTGAGGAGGCAAGGGGCTGTGTTGCAATGTTAATTCATTTATTCAAGGTCACTCTGGAATGGCTGAGCAGGGAGCTGGGCTGCGTGTCTTGAGGTCTTTCCCCTGAACCATCCTCACTCCACCTCCGAGCTGGTGCTGGTGGGGTATGAGACATGGACTCAGAGCCCTGCAGTCTCTATTAATGCCTCTGCCAATATTCCCACCAATAAATCAATAAATCACTTCTAATAGGGAACAGCCACCACTCCAGGGCTGTCAGCAATCAGGCAGAGGCAAAACATTGCTGTGTTTTCAGCCACAGGCACAGAGCTACAAGGTGTGAAGTACTCATGTGTCCCGCCAAGCTGATGGCACAGCCTAAAGTGTTAGGATAAGTGTTAAAAAGCTTCAGAAATCGGCTTGAATTAGCTTCTACCACCCTTGCCAGGCTCCAAAGAAGAGCAGTGGCATCTTCGCATGATCCTTATCACTGAGATATCTCTGGGTGCTCAGTACGCTCCCCAGGCCGCGGGCAGGATTGTGATCAGCCCAGTGCACCAAGAGCCACTCAATTTAAAAGCTCTAGGCTGGCCAAGGAGAAAGGTGAAATCTCCAAGGCAAAGCTCAAGGACAGGCAATGCTTGTTCTGGAGAGACACCTGCTGGCAACGCCCGAGGAGCCCGAGCTGGAAGCTCAGGGACTGTGAGAAAGACTCAGAGTTGTAATTCCCAGATCCAAAGTAAAACAACCAATGCTTCTTTTCTTGTTTCTTACAGAACAAAGGAAAAAATACTCCAACTCCAACATCATTATGCACGAGACTTCCCAGTACCACGTCCAGGTGAGCACACACACCCAATGGAGTGCTAAGGGGCTGAGGCCAAGGTCAGTGATAGGTGCCCGTAGTGCAGTGCATTCCCTGTGTCCTGGACGTTTAGGAGGCCAAGGGGGAGTTGGGAACCTCCTTACCATTAAAGCCTGAAGTCACTGAGTAAAGGAGAATGGGGGTAAAAAAAGATTTAAATAAACAAGGGGAATTCTGTACAAGGAAAGAGGAAATGGAGAGGCTGTTGTCTTCTCTCTCCTCTGTGTCTGAAGGAGAACAAAAAATGTTGTCCCTCCTGTCACCCTGGGCTTCAAACTCTTCTGATCAGCACAGACAGGTTAAAAGCAAAGTTCCCATGGTAGTTACTGGAACTCAGCTTTCCAAACAACAGAGACCACATGGACTATCAGCTTTCAGCTCTCCTCAGCTACTGTGTCCTCTTAGGTCACAAACCCCTTCACACAAGAGGGCAATAAGCCAAATCCATCTCCCGCTGCCACAGACACCCAACCCAAAAGGTGAAGCCAGCCTGGCCATCTCCACCTTGCAATTCCTGTAACACGACTTGGTGGCATAGGCCTCCATGGAGGAGGTGGGACTATTCATCACTGAAAATTGAGCAAGGCAAGACTGGAGAATGCTTCCTCAAGTTCATATTTAGGAGATGAGGCCCTTCAAAAGCCTACATTTAGACTTGTAAAGTGCCTGTTTGGAAAGAGGTCCTGGTTTCCATCGGAGAAACCAACTCAGTGGCTCAGAAGTCACTCATGGGTGCAGAGAAGGGACTTTTAATGGTGACATGTAAATGAATTCTTCATTAATTTTGCCATAGGCCATCCGTTTATGAGTCTCTCCCCTGAACTTTGACCAAGGCAAACAGGATTGCAGTGGCAGGCAGTGAGATAGAATGAGGTTTCCTCATAGGAGGCATTTTATACCCTTTGAAGTAATCTGATCAAAGTTTAATGGTGGGTGGAGTCATTGCCCATTCTAATAAAAGCTGCTGTATTTGAATGTCCCTCTGGATGAAAAGGGGTTTTAAGGGATAAAACAAAGACAGCAGCAAGCTTCTCCCTTGCAATTCACCCATATCTACAGAAAATGAAAAGCAGAAAAATATTCTAATGATTGAGTCAGACAAGTAGCTTCCCCTCCATGAAAACTAACTGAACAGTAAACAGCAAAGGAATTTATGAGGCTTGTAAAGGTGGTGGATAAAATAACAGAAGAGATAAAAATGCCTGTCATTTTGTGTAAACCCATTCTTTTCACTGCTCTGAAAGAAGAGGGCTTGTCACCTCTGCACAGATAAAACTGACTTGGCAAATACCTTCCCATGCACTATTTTACAATTACAGTAACATACACCCAGCATGTTTTTTCATTCGTGACTGCATTGCTAATCTCAGCTTTTGGCTCACATACCTGCCAGGAGTTCTATTTAGACAGTGCCTCACCCCATATCTTTGCTTGATGAACACAGGAATGGGCCTTGCATTGTCCTCTTCTCTGCTCCTTCCTCCAGTCTTTGGGAATCATCTAACAGTAAATGGGTCACCACAAACCCTATACACCCCTAATGCCCAAGAGCATGTTTAAAGACTTTCTGGCAGGTCTACCAGTGCTTTAAATTCCAGCCTTTCCCTGCATCCACCTTGTGTGGAGCCAACAGCAACAACAGTTCTTGCCTGTGCTTCCTCACAACCATCCAAGGCTCTGTGCTCTGAGTGCACACATCCCTCTTGGGTCCATCTGGTCTGTGCCAGACCCCAACATCCACAGCTTCTCCAAGTGCCACAGCAGGACATGCTGGAGCAGCATCAGCTTTTGCTGCCTCTTAATCTGCTTCCCACTTTACATTCACCTGGGCTTTTACAGGGAAAAAGGAATTCTTTCCCAACAACTCTCTCATCCTCCTCCATGGCCCACTGATGCACATGTCAACTGTGGACACAACCTACTGGGTCACTAAATCAGCTCATGAGTGCATCAGCACCAGAAAGAAGCTACTTGATCCCTAAAAAGGTTATGTCTGATCACTGGGAGAAGGCAGGAAGATACAGGATCAAAGGGAGAAAAGCCAGGCAAAACTCACCCTGTTACTACAAATTTCCCATCAAATTAGGACTTGCTTTAAAACATCCTGTTTCTCCAACTCTTGCTTTGAAATCAGACTACAGGATGTGCATCAAAGAGAAGCAGGCTGCTTCTGAATGCACGAAGAATTTCACTGCTGCTCTCCCCACAAACTCTGAATGCCTGGCAGGACCATTTCTGGGGTGGCCACACTGCTGTCCCTGGCCTCCCAGGGCAGCTCTACCTGCAGCACCTGGTTGTCCCTGCTCCAGGGGTTAATTTGCTCCTGGCTCTCTAGCTTAGCCACTGCTGCTGAAGTGCCTGTTCTGTACCCTGCTGAGCAAAGAAACCAGGATGAGAGTGTCCTGCTGATGGATGGGCCTCTGATATTCCAGGGACAAGAGAAAAAGCTGGGATCTGGCCCAATAAGCCTCCATGGGTTGCAGGCCCTTGGACTGCACAGATGCTGTGGTCAGGCCTGTAACTTATCTATCCAAAAACCTCCTGCTTTTCTCTGCTGGAGAAAGTTGGTAAAGACAGGGAAAAGCTTCAGCTGCTTTTGACAGTTAGGCATGTTCCCCTTCCCTTCTCACCAAGAACACAGCTGGGCAACAAAAGAACAAGGTGAAACAGAACCATTTCCTTTTCCTTCCTGAGCTTTTTTTCCTTCCCTGCTATCACCTGAACATCTTGACTGGCTGTGCTGTCACTGCCCCAGGGACAATAGCTGGGCAATAAGCTTGGCTGCTCTGAGTCCCAGCTTTTCCTGCCTTGCAGTCCCCTCTGCCAGCAGACACAACCAGTTCTTCCATCCACAGGGAGCAGCACTTACTCATCTCGACTTTTGGAGTGGCCTTCACCCACTGCTGGTGGATACACAACATTTGGATGTGACACACCTCTCCTTTCCACAGCTGCCTCCCTGCCCACCATTCCCTTCCCATGGGGCCCCAGGGGCAGACCAAAGCTGCGAGTGCTGCCCCGTTACACGAACTCCTTACATACAGGTGCCAAGTGCAAGGCACCACATACTTCAGGGTGCAGTTGGAGCAGGGATGGGAAAGCAGCCTGGATGGTTACGCTGTAGCTGAGCTGCTCCTGGCCCAAGTGCACACATAGGGCAGTGAAGGAGGGAAGAACAGCACAGAAGCCTGGCTGATGGGAGAAAAGCATGGGCTGGGTTTACAGGACAGATGAAGGGAGGTAGGAATACCAGGATACCCAAGCAAAGGCACAGGGCAGGAGAGAGTCAAACAGCAAAAAATCCTTTCCTAGAGCAAACCCCATTTTCACTACCATGAGGGCTGATTTGGGTAGTTTTGGGGAGAAGGTAACCCTAAGGGGGGCTTAAAGGGCTGGTGTAGAGTGAGCTGCAAGGTTTGGAGCTCCTGCAGGCTTTGCAGCATAGAAGCTCTGCAGAGTAGCTGCTCCCAGAGCATGGGACCCCACATACTGCATGGATCCCACTTGGCACAGAGGACCAACACTTGCCCATGGCTTGTGTGAGCTCTTTGCCTGGCACAAATCCCACACAAGCAGGTTTGCTACACAAGACAAGCAAAACACAAATGGTTTTATAGCTTGGCAAGCATAGCATTAGTTCAGCTGCCATAGTTCTACTTCCAAGCCAGGTTCAGAGGGGTCTGGGGAGTAATTTGTGTGTGTGAAGCATTTGCCCTGCTGGATGGGGATCAGAGCTGCTGGAATTGTTGAGAGTAATATGCAAGTGGTGAAACTGTTTATGAAACCCCATTATGAAACCCAAATCTTTCACTGCCATGACCAGGCTGGTACCAACAACCAGGTACCAGCAGAAGGTATTGCTGTTTTGTGCAGCAATACCTTCATGCCTGAGGTCTGATAGAGACAGTAAATGAAGCCTCTAGAGATGCTTTCATCACTGATTTACACACCCCAACAAACATTTTCCACCTGTTTTTATCTCCTTTCTCTCCCCAACTTCAGCACTTGGCCACCTTCATCATGGACAAGAGCGAGTCCATCACGACAGTGGATGATGCGATCCGGAAACTCATCCTGCTCAACTCCAAAGAGAAGATCTGGACACAGGAGATGCTGCTGCAAGTGAACGACAAGTCCATCCGGCTGCTGGACTGTGAGACACAGGTACCTGGAGCCCTGTAGGACTGACCCCAGACTGAAGTGTGGGGTGCAGTGAATGCCCTTTCCATTCTGCCTGGGAGAGGGCAAGTTTTAAGGAACACAAACAAGGGTGAATTACTACCAAAATCCTCTCCTGGATTAGAGTCAGCCCTGCAGCATAGGAACAGGATGGTTTTAGCAATGACAAACTAAGGAAGATCAGCCCAAGGATCCCAGGAGTTCCTTCACAGGACCATTCCCTCTCAGTTTAATAGTTCCCCATTGCCTGACACCTTTCTCCTTCTCTTGCAGGAGGAGCTGGAGGACTTTCCCCTGCCAACAGTGCAGCACTGCCAGACAGTGCTCAATCAGATGCGCTATTCCTCCATCCTCCTGCTTGTGTGTCAGGATTCTGAGCAGCACAAACCTGACATCCACTTCTTTAACTGTGATGAGGTGGAGGTAAGCAGAGCCTTCTAGCTTAGTGTGAAACAGAACAAAACACACTTCTTGCTGTCTGCCCTTTCCCTCTTCCTCCAATCCTTCCTAAAGCCAAGCCCTTAAAAACACCCCTGTTTTATCCTTGAGGCGGAGATGGTTCACGAGGACATAGAAAGTGCCCTGGCAGACCACAAGCACGGGAAGAAGATACGGCCACAGACACTTAAGTAAGTGCTATGGGATACAGCTGGGACCAACAACAAAAAAACCCTGTTTCCAGTGGTTTAGTTACACTCCAGTCTTTTGGAAACGGGATCTGCAGCCACTGATGGGGTTTTTCTGTGTCATTTTCCTGGCAGGGCAAACCAGGAAAAGATCAAACAGAGACAATCCATCCTCCCCCCACCTCAAGGACCAGCTCCCATCCCAATCCAGCACGACATGCGAGGCTCAGCGATGAACAGGAACAGGGTGGCACCTCCTTCCCAGCATGATCCAGGTACTGGGAGCACTCAGGAAGTCTGTCCTGGGGATGGGAGGCTAATTAACTCAGACAGCCAGCCCTCCTGAAGTGGTCTGTGGTGAAAATAAGTGTTGTACCCACTGGGCATCTTCTGCTGAATAAATAAAAGCTCCCAGAAACTCCTTGTAACAACACCCTTATTTGGGGGATACAGAAATGCCAAAAAAGCAAAAGCCCCTCATAAGCCATCACATGAAATTTGAACCAGGCGTTGGTGATCCTGAAATGTACAGACAAGACATTTGGTCAGAAAGACAAATTCCTGGCTCTGCTGACTTCACAGGAGCCAAGATTTCACCCTCGAAAATCAACTCGTTTTCATGAATTCTTGTCAAGTGTGGAAATGCAGATCTGAATTCACCCCTGTTATGTGCTCATCTAAAGACTGATTCCAAAACCATCCTGACTTCAGCCCATTTGAGTTGGCTTGAAAAAACTTGGTATTTTCCTTTGGAGAAAGAAGTAACAAAAGTAAGTTCCTAGGAACAGAAACAAGCTCTTTCTCTGACAAAAGATCAAAGTGATGAACAAACTGTAAGCATTTTTTACCCCTGACTGTCATACCACCTTCTCTTAGCATTCATTTCTAGTTTCAAGGAAAACACGTAATAGAATACTTTAACACATCCAAAACACTCCTTTGCTGGGATGGCTTCTGAAGGCAAGCAACTGCTCTGGCTGCTGAATGGAGAACTTATTTCAGGCCCACTTCTGCATCATAAAAGGAGTATCTCTATTTCTGAGCTGGACCATGAATAAACATCTCTATTCTGATGAAAAGCAGCCACTCTTACCTCTGCCCTTCCAAGGGTGCTCACATCAGCAGAGCTGGGAATTCCTCCAAGCAGGATTTCTGGCTCTGAGTGCACAGAGCCTGGCAGGAGAGCAGATGACAGGAGAAAGCCTTGAGTGATGTCTGTTTTCTGAGATCCCTTCTCCATGAAATGCCTTCTGCTCTTCCTACAAAACGTGTCCTGATGGGGCACCTCATCCCCACACTTACATATGCTCTGGAATTGTCACAGTCCTTTGCCAAAACTGCCTCCCCAGTTCTCCTACTCGGCAAATCCTGCTATGCCAGCCTTTTCCAAGCCGCTGCCCTGAGCTGACACTGTTTGCTTTCATGAGGGGCCACCCCAGTGATTGTTCCCACTGGAATATCTCCCTCACACTGGGTGTGTGGCTTCTGGAAGCCAGGAGGTGCCTCGGGGTTGGGTTTTTTGCAGGATGATTGGGATGTAGCACCTATTACAAACATTATTCCTGAAGTGCCCTCACAACCCAGAACAAACACCCAAAATGGGAGCTACCATCCCACGGATCCCTGCCTTTCATGGAGCATATTTCCAACCTCTGATAGTAAATATATTTTTCTCTCCTTTGCTTGCAGACTATGAACGACAAAGCTCTGGCTCTCACGACCATGAGGAATCCCGCGCCATGTTAGCACAGAAGATTGAAAAGGAAACGGTGGGTGACAGGGACACTGCACAGTCCATAGGCAGGAGCAGAGGCAGGGAGCAAGGGGCTCCTCTATGAGCAGACATTTAATGAATCATCTGGGCATTTTTACAATTGATAGCTGCTGTGCATAAAGTGGCCAAAAGCAAGTCTTCATCACTGAGTCAGTGACAATGTGTTCTGACCTGAAGCAGCTCTGCTGATTCCAGCTCTGCTCCTCCCCATCCCACTTGGGTAATTTTCCAGCCGTCCATTAGCAGGGATCGCTTGTCACATTGCTAAGGACAGCACGCAGCCAGGCCCAGCAGCTCTGTGCTTGCAAAGGGAAACATTGAGCTGCATTTAATGCCTAGATTGCCCACTTGTGTGCATTCTCCCGGGAAATGCAGCAGGCCCTGGGATTCAGGCTCCCAGCTGTGCACAGCCCAGGCTCAGTTTCACATTGGTCCCTTGGGTTTCTGTCCTCACAGCAAATCCTGAACTGCACCCTGGATGACATAGAAGTGTTTGTTGCCCGACTCCAGAAGGCTGCAGAGGCATTCCGACAGCTCAACCAAAGGAAGAAAGGGAAGAAGAACAAGAAGAAAGGACCAGCAGGTGCAGTGCAGCAGCTGCAACAAACGGGGAGCACAGGGGGTTCATAGATGAAGGCAGGGGACACCTCAGCTCACAGCCCAGCAAGGCCGGATTGATGCCCCGGCACAGCCACAGATCCAGGCATGGCAGTTCGGGAGGTGCCACTGTCTGTGGGCGTCTCTGGTAGAGCACATGGAGCCTCTGGCACACAGAGGGAGTTTTCCTTTCCCTGAACCCCTGATTTTCAGTAGTTCTGGTCTCAACACCCATTTCTGCTGTGCCTTATGCATGGCAGGCAGACGGAACCTTCCCAAAGGTGATGCTCTCACTAATGTGTCCTTCTCTGCTCCTTCTTCTGGCAGAGGGAATGCTGACCCTGCGAGCAAGACCTCCGAGCGAGGCTGAGTTCATTGACTGCTTCCAGAAAACCAAACTGGCTTTTAACCTTTTGGTAAGACATGGAGGAGTTTTCATCCCATGCAGGGACAGGGCTTTTCCCCATGTATCCCAGCAGTGAGTGTTTAGAGTGAAACTTGAACGGAAGACACTGACAAGGGACAACAGTGCGAATTCCAGGGTCTTCTGAACTCAGAACAAACATTGTGTCCGGTTTGTGTCGGTTTTCTGGGACAAGCTGTTAAGCCAAAACTAGAAGCATCAAGTCCAGGATGGGACAGAGCAACCAGAGGGATGCAATGCCTGGGTATTTTCAGATCCAGGCTTGGGGAGTCTCTGCTTGACAGTAACTGAAGTCCCCCATTGCCCCAATATTCCTGGCACGTTTCTTTCTCACCTGCCAGACCCTCTCTATTGTAGAGGGGATGAAAAGCAGAGCTCAAAGATGTTCCCACTGCTACCGGCTCTGCTCAGTGAAACACAGAAGACCAGGAGGCTAACAAGGCAGCAGGAATTTTGTCAGTTGTGACCAAATTTGCCCAGAAAACACATCCTCCAAGCACCTTCCTGGGCAGTCATTAATAAGCAAACCCCTCAGACTGTAAACAACCTTAATGCAGGACCTAGCAAGCTCCAGCCTTTTCTTTGAGAAGTGAATATGAATAATTTGTGCCTGCTCAGGATCAGAAGGAGCAGCTTATCTCCTGGCAAGAGCCTACGGCTGAATGTGGAGCAGAACTGGGACTCTGTGGTGGAGCCCTGGCACATTCCTTACCACATGGCTGCTGAGTCCCTGGGAAGTGCCCGTTCACTGGGTCACTCTGCTGCCATGTTCCACACTTCCCACTCCACTTCAATGTTTAATCTCCAGCATTTCAAATGCTTTGCATTTCAGTAGGAGTAGGGAGCCTGTCTCTCATGGCAGCAGTGCCAGGAGCCCAGGACAGGAGAAGGAGCTTGAATGGAAGCACAAACTGGAGAGGTTTCTCACCACAGCTCCGCTGATTGCTGCTCCTGAAAGCCAGTTCTTACAGTAAATTAATCCCAAGTGTTTGTTCCTCCATTCTGCCACAGTTCACCTCAAATACCACTGGATTTGGAGCCTTTCAGTGGCCAGGGCCACTGACTCCAGGTGTCACAGGCAGGACCTTGGTGGAGACTTCCCCTTGTCAGCAATTGCCAAGGGACTCTCAAAACCTCAAAACCTATCCTGTTGTTTTCATCCATGGAACTAGTGGGATTCTCAACCCTGCAAGAGGCAGAAGCAACCATAACCTTGGCCTTTCCTCCCTAGGACTTTCAAAATAAGCCAAGGTTTTGTGCGTCCGTTCAAATTACCTTCCAAGGCACTGATTTAACAGAGAGGGTATTCCACCCCTCTGGAAATTCATCAGGAAGTAGAAATGGACACAAAATAAAAATTAACTATTCCTACTCCTCCATCCTTTACTCTTCTCATCAGCCAGCAACACTCCCCCCATGTGAAAGAAAAGAGAAGGCACACTCAGGCTTAAACAGTGTTTCTCTTTCCAGGCCAAACTGAGGAAGCACATCCAGAACCCCAGTGCTTCGGAGTTGGTGCATTTCCTATTTGGACCACTAGAACTGGTAAATCTTATTCCCAGGTCTCACTGGGAACTCCCTTTTTATTTCTGCGTCACACTGACAAGCAGACAGATTGTGCAGAAGGGTTAGAAAACTGCTCATACCTGGCCACACCTTTCTCAGGAACTTCCAGAAGTGATACTGGCTATTCCTGGCCTCTGATCCGGTTTGCAGATTGAAGTAAATACACGAACCCCAGCAAATATGAATCTTTCCATCCAATAAATAAAGCATTACTGTGAACAAAAGAGGCAGTGAGCTGGGGGTTCCCACTGGGAATCTGTCTAGTCTCACCTTCAGGCAAACACAGCTCAGTATTCGCACTGAAAATGCTTGGGAGCAGAAATCCCAACTTGGAAAAGGAGCCAGAAAGAAAACAGGAATAGCAAGATACTTTCCATTTTTTAAAGTGTCAGCTTTACTTGTCTGTAAACACTTCACTTCTCTGTAGCAACAGCTCATTTGTAGATAAGATCTTGCTTTGACTCCAATCCAAAAAAAATCTCATGTTTCCCTGAACTGTTCAGTCTCCTTCAAAGACTTAGGATGATGTTTCTTGAGGCAACTGAGCTGACCCAAGGATCAGCTTTGCCTTTGATTCCTGCTCCTCTGTGTGTCCCTGGTTTGACATTTTGACTGTTTCTTGCAAGTTCTCTCTTCTTTGTGTGGTTTGTGTGTGACCCAGATCATCAATAGCTGTGGCGGCCCCGAGCTGGCCCGGTCTGTCCTCAGCCCACTGCTTTCCAAAGACGCCACCGATTTCCTGAGAGGACACCTGACACCCAAAGAAATAAACCTCTGGGATTCCCTGGGGGAGACATGGACCAGATCCAGGTGAGGACAGAGCTGCCATCTCCCCAGGCTCCCCAGGCAGAGGAGATTCTTGGATGCCCTGATGCTCCTGCTTCTCCTTTGAGGAGATGCTCTCAAAGACACATTCCTTGTGAATGTCACCTCATATTCCAACTTTGCGTCCTAGAGCTGAGTGGCCCCGAGATGTGAACATCCCCACCTACATCCCCAAATTCCGCAACAGCTGGGAACCACCCACAGAAATCTTCCGTGGAGCTCCCTGGGAAATAGACATTGGACATTTGCAAGAGGAGGTTAGTCCTGTGTCCCTGGAGATCCTCTCTTCCTTCTCCCTCCCCCTTTTCCAGAGAGATGGAGCTGCGGGGGTTGTGGTGATGTGCAACAAGTAGTTGGCTCAAAACTCAGTTGGATCTGGATGCTCCAGTAAAATACGGAAAGCAAATGAGGCTGGAAAAGATAAAGCAATAATCAGCCTCTCCCTATTCAAGGCAACAGGACCTTACAATGTCACTGAGCTCCAGAGACACAGGCTTCCCTGAAGAACATTTTGATCAAAAGCTGCCAGGCCATGACTCATCTCCCACTATCCCTCTCCTTTTCTCTGATCAGCTTTCCCCTTTCCTGGTAACACTGACTCCATTCTGCCTTTCCAGCTCTCCTCAGCCAATGGATATCCTTACCGGAACTCCTCACTCAAGCGTGGCCAGACAGCTGAGCAGACACAGCCTGGAGATGCCTTCAAACAGAATGTCACTCCACATGGAAATAGGTAATGGATCCGCACCCCTGGAGCTTTAGCTCCTACCTTGGAACCTCACGAACACACAGAGACACATATGGTGACACTGGGAAGTTTGGGCATCCTGGAGACAACTCTCTGCCACTATTAATAACCACCAAGCAAAGATAAAGATCAGCTGAGGGATTATTCCCATGAGCACTGTCTGCTGTTTAACCCCCAGGAGCTCTGCAAGGAAAGGAATCTCAGGTGTTTTCCACCACAGCAGGCAACAATATTGACTGACTTCCATCAGTCCATCCATAGGTCTTGTTTGCCAACATCAGCCCACCAAAGTGACCTTAAGGATCAGGTGCCAAAGATTTTTCTCTCCTGCAGGAATTTTGAGGCTCAGGGAGTGGCTGTGCCCAGGAGATTTGCCAAAATCCGCTATGATTTCACCGCGCGAAATGCCAACGAGCTCTCGGTGCTGAAGGATGAAATCCTTGAGGTACGTGATCACTCCTGGGAAAAGGTGTGTCCCTTCCCCTTCCCAGGGGCAGGAGAGAGCTCAGGATACCAGCAAGCACCAACTCCATTTTTCCTGGTGGTGTCTGAGCAGTGACATGGAGCTTTGCTGAAATCCAAAGCTGGAACAGGCTGCCCGTGCTGTGCTGTGTCACTTCCTCAGCTCAAACACATTGGTTCCATCTTAACCACAGTGAGGAGGGAGGACAACAACTCCCTGCAGGGCCCTGCTAATCCCCTGATGGGTCTGTGTTCCTTATTACCACTTCCCCCTCCACAAGGAATTGTTTTCTCTGAAAAACACCTTTTTCATAATGTTTCTCTTCCTGCAGCTGGAGAATGTGGGACATGACTTGGGCGAACACTGATCTGTGACCTGAGGGAAAGGTTTCTGTGCAAAATGTGGTTTATTTATTTATTTTAAGACAAAAAAACCAACAGAAACTCAATCACTGTAAAAAAAAAAAGATCTGGAGAAACAGGGACATTATGTAGCAACTATGAGTTCTTCAGCAGCCAGAGGTGCTCTCCTATTCATCCTTATGATAAATTCTGATGCCTTCCAGGAAAAGTTTCAATCCTGGATTGCACCTGAGAGCAGCAGATCTAATCAGAGCTCCTGGCCTCAGTGATGTCCTTCTGGCAACTTCACCTTCTGGGTGGTCCATCCTCACTATATCCTGGTTGTGTATGCCTGAAATCCCATGTTCCCACTAGGAGATTTATTTTTGTCCCTCTCTCAGGTGTTGGAAGATAATAAGCAATGGTGGAAGTTGCTCAACCGGAGTGGGCAGGCTGGTTACGTTCCATACAATATCCTGGATGTGGTGAAACTGGAAGAGCTTGAACAGGTCTGTAGCCATGTGGTACCTGACTGGTACCAGCTGCAGGGCACAATCTGCCTCTGGGAATAGTCTTGTCCGCTAGACCTGGATTTCTTAGGATGCTATGCACAAGTCAGGATGAGCCCTCAGAAGCAGACAAAGTCTGGAGATTCCTGAGTGTCCTATGATAAAACTCCCATTTTGCCATGATCGCCTTCCCTAATAAGGCCTATCCTTCCCATTTGTGCAGCAGACTCCTGTTTTCCAAATTTTTCAATGTTGAGATTTTTGTTGGGAGTTAAATTAAAGACGGACACTTCCCTCACCCAGTTCAGTTCAGCAGCAGAAACATATCACTCAAGTGGAGGCAGATGGAAACACCATCTAAGTGAGAATTAAGTGAATACTGCAACTTGCACTACAGAAGTGTGGAGCTGGAATGTTCTAAACACCCTAGGGAAGCATGGAATTGCTTCCCTATTTTGGTATTGTGAGTTTGGACAAAGCCAAAGGATGCCCAGCAGGCTTCTGGATAAATCCCTGCTAGTTTAATTGCAATGTCAAAAAACTTCCCAGTGTGCTCCAGGCCCTTGGCAGTGGTCATGCTTTACATCCCAGCTACGGAGCAGTGAGGCTTTGCTTTCCAATGGGATTGAACATGTTTGGCATGTCTAGGAATTCACTCGTGCAAACTTCAGACTTTGCTTTGGATTTTTCATTACCAGAAATTAACTTCTTCCATGCAGCTCCACCTGAGGTCTCACCAGCCCCACATCAGCACAAGTATAACATGGCAGTTTGTCCCTCCGTGGGTGCGAGGCGGAAAGTTTAAGAAAATGAAAAATGGAGGAAAAAAATTTCTTACTTCTTTTCCCTTCTNTACAAAGGAGACCTGAGCCCCAGGGGCTATGGCCCATCCAGTCCAACTCACAAGCTGCCTGCCAGCTACGCCGGGGATAAGTGGGGCAGTGAGATGCTATCACGCAACTCTCCACAGGACGCCAAAGAACGTACGTGTGTGTCCCGCTTTGTGTCCCACACTGGGGTCCCCTGGATTTAGGTGCTCCAGGGACCAGACCTACCCAAGGGGCTCCCCTGCACCTTTCAGTAATCAGAAATAGAACAGCACTGGGTCTGGAGGCCATTCCAGATAGACAAGAGCCAAGAGAGCAGCCCTGGAGCTTGTGACACCTCCCAGGCTCTCAGGCAGCCCGGGATGAGCAAGGCAACAAGTGATCACCCCATTCCTCCTTCCTCCCAAGGAGAGAGTTTCCTTTCTCTTCCAAAACATTCAAGTGTGTCTAAGGAACAGCTCAGGTCAATCCCTTTCTCTCCTTTCCTTTGCTCATATACTGCCACACATGAAGCACCTGTCTGGCTGGTTCCTTTATGTGGTTCCACAGAATTCCCAGCCAAACAGGAGATCTACATCCCTCCCTCACCCTGCACATGTTGTGGGGGTCACAGAGCAGGAGACAGACCAGGGGCCCTGCTCTCCTCACCCCTTATCCCACTGTCCACTCTTGGAAGCAGGAGCCCTTTTGGGACAATGGAAAGCTCCACAATACAAAGACAGAAATCTGTTCATAAAACCAAATTATTCTCCACAGTCCTCAGGAGTTTCGTGGGGAAAGTGACACTGCATTAAGTGTCCCTGGAGTTCTCA
>VWZP01002902.1:849-39173 GCA_013396995.1 Dicaeum eximium
TGCTGCACTCCGTGGCAAGATTGCCTTCCTCGCCAGCGTGCGCTTAAGCTGTGCATTGCCTGGCGCTGTGCATTGCCCGGCGCTGTGCGTGGCGGCCGGACAGTCCCGTCGGTGGCTCCGCGCTGCTTCGCAGCTGCCCGAGCCTCTCGCCCCTCACGGAGCGGCCCCGCCCCGGCCCGGGCGCACCCTGGCGGCTGCCCCGCCCCGCCCGGCCCGCGCAGGGGCGCTGCCGTGCCATGGCGCCCCCAGCGGCAGCCGGCCCTCACTGCAGGCGCGGAGGAGGGACCGGAGCCCAACGCTCGTCCTGGCGCTTGGCTCCCTTCTTTTCCAAGAGCGAAGAAGGCTTGAAAGGGAGCCTTTTCCAACCTTGTCCCTCGCCTTTAACTTTGTGGGGGCCGCAACCCTGCCCTGAAGGTGGCTTTAGTGTGTCCATAACTGCTGGCGCAGGAAAAGGCCCCTTCCTTCTCCCACCAGTTTTCATTTCTGGCACAAAAGCACCGCCCAGCTCCGGCAGGAGAAACAGCCCGCGGCACAGTGGTGACATCCCTGCCCAGCCGGGGCTCTCTGGCGCACCAGCACCAGCAGCAGCAGCAACAGCAGCAGCAGCAGCAGAAGCACTTGCCTTGGCAAGCCAGAAGCCTCTGTAGCGTCCACATCAGCAGGAGTAAACGGATCATGGCCTGTGTTGAGATCTTCAGACAGGGGATTACTTGCTTTTTGCAGCCAGGGTGGAATATCTCATTCAGAACCATACATACTACAATTTAATGGGTCTCATGAACCCACTTGAAGTTTGTTAAAGATTGAGATTTTAATTTCTTTTAAATTTGTTTTAAAATGTTTTGTTTAAATTTAAAATTGTTTAAATTCTTTTAAACCCACACAGGGGGCTCCACAAATCCTGCTCAGTTGTCCCTGTTTGGCTGGGAGAAACCTCCAAGAGTGGGGCAGGAGGGACAAGCTGGGTGCTCTTGGATGCTGACAGTGAGCTCCCCACAGTCTCCTCCTTGTCATGGTGAAATCTCACACTTCCTGCCTGCATGTAGTTTCCCTGGATTTGTCCATCACCAACACTAATTTTGACGTCCATATCAGCAGCATTCTTCAGCAGTTCTTTTGTCAGAACGTAGAGATGGGTGCACCACCACAATACAAAATAGAGCCACAGGAATGATCAGAGGGTGGAACACTTTTCCTCTGAGGAGCAGCTGAGAGAGTTGGGGTTGTTCAACTTTGAGAAGAGAAGGTCGCAGGGAGAACTTATTGCTGCCTTTAAAACAGGCTTATAAGAAAGATGGCGATTTGTATTTTAGCAGGACCAGTTGCAAAACAATGAGGGAAGTGGCTTTAAAATAGTTTAAAAAGAAGGTAGGTTCAGATTGGGTCTAAGGAGGAAATTTCTATGAGGAGAATGGTGAAACACTGGCACAAGTTGCCCAGAGAACTGTGAGCTGCCCTACCCCCAGAAACATTCAAGGTCAGGTTGGACTGGACTGTGAGCAACCAGGTCTAGTTGATCACTGTCCCTGATCACTGCAGGAGTGGTTGGAGTTTGTGACCTTTAAAGTACCTTCCAAGATAAACAGTTGTAATAGTCTACTTAATTTTAATTTGAAAAGCTCTGAGACTGGAGATTAATATGAGTGGGGGCCATCTGATGCTTTGGAGTTTAGTGTATGAGAAACCTGTTACATTGGGCAATTGTTTTAGTTGCAGCCACTTTGCATTTTGCCTCCAGAAAATCCTTGGCAGACCCACACCTGTCCTTGTCCATGTGCAAACAGCAGTTCAGAAAGTCGTGGAACACAAGGAACAGTCGCCTCTGCATCTTTGCTATTTCTTCCTTAGCTTTGAGACTCAGTGCCTGGAGAAAAAGGAAACTTGAGATTCTACTTGGTTTTTTCATATCCATATATGCTCACCTAGACCTCATATTTTAAGCTCCAGTCTGCATTGTCAGTTTCTTCCCTTGCAGAGGCCTAGAGGGGATTTTCCTACACTAAAAACTGATCCCAATGCAGCCACTGCTGTTCAACATCCAAAGGATCTTTTCTGATTTTATTGACTGACCTAGTTAGAAGGAACTACGCCACCAAAAGAACATTTTTCTTCTTTGAGGATTGATACCAGATTTACAGCTATTTTAAAGACTGAGTTTGGTTTACTATGCTATTTCCACAGACTGATACTTAAAATGCATCTCTGCAGTGCTCACTGACCCCTAAAGTACAGCGTCTGTATTTTAGCACAGAACTCATCAAAAATATCTTCCTCATATCTTTACAGTCCTCATAAAAATAGTAACCAGATGAAAAAAGGGAAATCCATCTTGTTCCTTGGATAAAGAAACAGAGATACTTGGAACTTCATGTTCATGGCAGACACACAGTTGTATGCACAAATATAATAAGATTAAAAAGCATAACTGGGCAGATTGGAGTCACCAGCAATTATGTATTTCAGTAACCTCCAAATTCTAGATCAGCCTCACTTATGTGGACTTTCAGTCCTCACCTCTAATTTTTGCTTGACTGTAAGCTACAACTCTTTCAAACATCTTAGCGATTACAAAGTTTTTTGTTTAAAGACGTAATTATTTCTAACCGTAATATTATTTCTAATATAATGCAGACTGTAAACTCTTAGTAATTTTTGGCATAGTTAACATTAAATGAAATACCTGGGAAATATATCCTATTTTTAGTCTGTTACAGTCTGCCAAACTAACTATGTGACTGCCCCTGTGCCAGAACAGAAATTTTAAGGCTAGAGAATGTTTCTAGCTTAGCTGAAGTGAAAAAAAGAGCAAACTAAGAAGCTCTGAATTGACAAGGTCTCACGTGAGTAAATGATATGGCTCCCTCTGCTGACTGCAGAAAGACAAGTCAGATTTTTAAAATATAAACTAAAAAAAATGAGAGTTGCAGAACAAAACTATAAATAAAGACCAGCAGCTGAGAAACAATGTAATTATGTTAGCACATAGAAGTCCATAGTTTGTACATATTTATTTAATCAGCACTTTCATTGGCTGAATTACTGTTGATTCACTTTATACATGTAAGCAAGATTTTAAAATTTGACAGAATAATGTGAAGGTGAGAAGGAGGAGCATTTCTGGTGCGACACATTTGCAGTCTGCAGCCCTTGGCAATTCAGTAAAATGGCTTTTGACTCGGTGAAATGGACTATGATCCCACAGCCATCTCTGTTCCCAGAGGTATTCACTTTTGGTTGTAACAGTTACTACTTTTCCAAATGTACACTAGGGCACGAGCATTTGAACTCCTCCTGGTGGAAAACGTAACACCTTTTTTATCATCAGAGATGAGTGCATGTCTCTCTGGAGGAAAAGAAAGGTTAAACCTCTGACTGAGGAAGGCTGAATTCAAGTGATAAATCCCTTGCTCCAAAGGAGAGGAACGACACAGAGGCAGCTGGCGTGCAGTCATCCCCTACACAGTCATTCCAGGCAGTGCACAGACTGTGCAAGGAATTCAAGCTGAGATTAAGCACAGTGTGTGTGACACTGTAAAGATTTGGATTCATGTCCAAAGCAGCCTAGGAATGACTGATTGACTAACTAATGATTTGGGGTATAAAACAATGTTAAGAGCTAACAGGGTGTTGTACTGCAAGATATGAGCAAGTGTGATTTTGGGCTGAGAGGCTGAGTTAGGCAGAACTAGACACATGGTAAATGAGAGCTGTGGAAAATAATCCCC
Organism: Dicaeum eximium; assembly: GCA_013396995.1. Taxonomy (NCBI): domain Eukaryota; kingdom Metazoa; phylum Chordata; class Aves; order Passeriformes; family Dicaeidae; genus Dicaeum; species Dicaeum eximium. Next base: position 4,575 of record VWZP01002902.1, read on the forward strand.
ACAACATGACACTGAAATTATCCAGATTGGTTATGTATATATTTTGCTTCCATATAGTGAAAATTAAAAGATGTGTGTGCATCTGTATTATACAGCTAATCTATAAAAGGTTTAATTTCAGTTCTTAGCTTTCTTGCAATTGACTACAAGAATCTAATTGTCTTATTATTTACTTTTATCCTTTTACCACAGTTCACATATTCTCTTCCATTTTCATTTTTCAACAAATAATTGTACTGCCTGACATCTTAATGAATAAGCATTGCTAGAGGAAAAAAGTTAATGAGACCTATCCTGCTAATTTCCTGTCATGGTCTTTGAAAATGCTTTATGTTGCATGCAAAAACATGCATTCTGCTTAGGATTATCTCCTCCTCTTTTTGTCCTCATTAAGTGCTCCAGAAGGGAACCAGTTGAGTGTACCAGAGCCAATGCCTCCTGCCTGTGGATGATTTTCTATGACATAATTTTCTGTGATTTCTTTTCTTGGTTTTTCCCAAAACAAGTACCAGAGGAGGCTGTTACTAATAAAAAAATCCCCAAAAAAGCACATTCAAAATCCCCAACAACACCCCCAAAAAGCAAAGAAAGAATTAAACTCCAGAACAGAATAAAATATGAGGCATTTCAGACTAGTCTAGAAACTAATTTCTCCTCGTGAATTTTTCTCTGTCCATCAATTACAGCATTAGGTTTTTAGTTAAAGCCAGCAAATGGAGTTTGTTACATTCCACTTGGAAAGAAAACACAGATTTTTCCATCTCACAACTAAAAATATATATAGTGATTACACAGCAGCCTTAAAGAATGGGATTTCCAATGCTATTTCTAACATGATGATTCCTTGCCACAGCTTTACTCTGAACAGAATTTTAGCAATTCACTTTTATGGACTTGGGTTTGACATCCAAAAAAAATGCTTAGTGACTTCAGCCTACAGAGAGAACAAGACAAAATTATTTGGACGTTTCCTGATGTTTTTTTTGCCTCCCCCTAGACTTAGGACAGAAAGCCTAAGGCAGAGCAGCAGAGATGCTTAAAAGAAAAAAAACCAAACCAAAANCAACCTGAAGCCTGAAGAGCTCAAAGTCTGTACAGTAAAACAACTATAGAAGAAACAGTCTTGTTTTCCTTTATTTAAATATTAAAGTAAATGGGCAACAGCTGATGTTGATGTTGATTTACTTTCACATAGGAACTAGAAGAGTAGGGAAAAAATACTGTTTCAGAGTTTGGACTTGAAAATATTTAATCAGTAACAGTTTCCAGATCTTTCACTAGGAAAAGTTAAATACCATATCTCTGTTTATTGTCTTTTATTCTTTTATTGGTTCGAACAAAGACCTTTCTCATTCACTCACTTGTGCTGTGGGTTTCTCTGCTCTGTACATCTCTCTTTCCTTCTGAGAAAAGGAAACTGTCCTGTTCTGCTATAAAAGGGGTGGTCAGGGAGGATTCTTTTGGTAGCTTTCTCAGATGAAAATAAAACAAAAATGCAGCAATATTATATCTGAGAATATTGATACCAAAAAAAAAAAAAAAAAAAAAAAAAAAAAAAAAAAAAAAAAAAAAAAAGGGTAAGAGCTCCTACTAAAAGGGGGATAGAAAAAGGAGCAGAGAGGGGAAAAAGAGAGATGAAGAAACAGAAGAGAGGGATAGCGTTGCCGTCGGCTGGGTGCGCCCGGGAGGCGCGGCTTGGGCAGGCAGCGAGCGCGATGTCGTCCCTGCGGTGAGCCGGTTCCTAAAAAGGTGGAGCGGGGCAATGCGGGTCCGGGTAGGGAAGCAGGACCGCAGGGAGCAAAAGCGAGACGCGGGGAGAAGGGCCGAGATGACCCTCTCGAGTGAGCCCCTGACCCCTCCAAGAAATGTGATGCAGAAATGTCTGGCGNTCTCATGTGTAACATACATTGAGGCATAAGTAAATCAGAATGGTCCCTCTCGGGGAAGTTTCTTTCATCCCTCAGAATACGGCCCATAACTGGGCTAGCTGGATCAAATAATGAGCCTTTGGCTGTGCCCCAGATGCAGGAAATAGCCAACCTGTTAGAGCAACTGCTTTGAATGAATGCATTAGGTCCACCTTGAATCCTGCAAAACTACCTTCAAACTCAGAACAGAAAATGATAATAAAGTTCAGTCCCATTTGTCATCCCAGTCAGTGAATGGGTGAATGGCTCTAAGAGGGTTTTTATACCACTTGCTCTAATAGAGGTCAAGATTTCTATGAGCCATGAGTCTGATCTCAGGTGTGAGTTTTGAGTTTTATTATGTTCCCATTACAGTAGTTTGATCACTTTTCAGAGACCAGTTTGGATAATAGCAACTTGTAGAAATGCAAATGCTCACAAATCCGAAGTAACAAATTAAAGACATTTTTTACCCCGGCATGGAAGTGTCAGAAACAACAGCAGTACAGACTGGCCTTCGACATCCCATTCAAGGCCTGCAGAGTAAATCCATCAGCTTGTTTAGTTGTTTTGCTCTTTTTTTTCTCTGCTGTTCTCGGTATTTTGGAATTGTTTTTTTCCAATGGGCTGGTATAAAGAATGATTTATGTAGGCCCATTGAATGGAATCAGCTTGTGAAATGCTGGCTAATAGCAATAAAATGCTATGCCAAACTAAGGTAGCAATTTATCACAGTTCCTGCTCATTCGCAGGAGCATTCTGGTTGTTTGAGATAGCAACCCTGGCAGACACTCAGAAATTTATCTGCCAGTAAAATTCAATTTTCTGTGTTATTTGGAACGGACATTTTGAGGGTCAGACATACATCACAACGCTCAGGATCATGCACTGGTGATACTAAAAGTTGACTTTTTTGAGTCAACTCGGACTCTTCCTTTAGTTCAACCTTCCTCCCATTTTTATATGTCATGTCCAAGTAACTCTGAGGCAGAAACACAGAAGGGGCAAGTCTGATTTCCTTGCCATGAACGATAGTCTTAGAATAAAAGGATCGACAGATTGGCTGATCAATGGGCTCCAAACACCACTACGAAAACAAAACAGTACTCTTTGTGCAATTTGATTTTTTTTCATACTGTTTTTTTTTTTCCTGCTTGGAAAATCTAGCACAGGAATGCTTAATGAAGCATGTCCGGTCAGTGAGACCTGCTTATTTAAGGAAATCAACTCTCCTTCCCAGGCACATGCAGTCCCTCAGAAATTTATTGACAAAATCGTAGAAGCATAGTATGGTTTGGGTTGGAAATGTCACCTAGTTCCAACCCCCCTGCCATGGGCAGGGTCATCTCCCTCTAGAGCAGGTTGCTCAGAACTCCATCCAGAACTCCATCCAGAACTCCATCCAGTCTCTCCTTGAACAGGACCCCTGGGCAACCTGTTTTAGTGCCTCAGAAAGCTCACAGAACCGGCCTTCTTTCAGTTTAAAGTCATTATTCCTTTCCTGTCCTTGTCAAAAGTTTTTTTTGTAGGTCCCATTTAGATATTGCATACCACCCTGTTTGAGAAGGACAAATGCACTAAATTAGATTATTAGGTTTTGGGGGTTTAAAGAGTTTTTCAACTAGTAAATATAATTTGTCTCTTCACACTTATGTCATAGCTCCCTAAAAATTAGGCAATAAAGTAATTAGATTAATTTGCCATAGTATTGTTATGCCTGGGAGTAGCAACTGGGAGATCAGGTGACTTTATACTTGGACTTAACTCTTCAGGTATTACCTGTGTATATCCTTGAAGCTACTGGTTATTATGAGAGGTTTTGGACTGCACTGTTATCTTATTTCTCTGATTATTTTCTAAGATAAAGCCTCAGAAGTTTAAACAAGTGGTGGAATAGTTTTCTTTAGTTTGTTAACATAGTATAAAGTGCACATACGCTTAGTTTACTATACACTTGTCTTCTGGGAGCACAATGGAACAGTTTGTGGAAACATCTGACTTTTACAGCTTGAGACCAGGAGAGACCTGAAAGACAGAGACCATGAGTGAAGTGCACTCCAGCACAGCATGGTGAGACAAGACTTGGATAATCACTCACAGCTGATTTTAGACCTATCTGCAGACTCAGGAGGTCTTCCAAACCTGGACCAGAATTCTGTTACTATCACTGCATCCACTGGTTCTCTTTTTACTAATGAACATTGATGCCAGTGTGTAGAAAACAAATTGACCATTTGTCTAAAATAACAGCACTGCTGAGCCAGAGACTACCAGCAATCAAGGATGCAGCTTTTTTCAGTTTGTTCCCAGCCATTTTGATGTTTTGCAGCCCCATACATACAAAGCTAGGTGTGTTCAGAAAGCTCCTTCCTCCATTTGGTGGAAGTGATGTCATTTTTTAGAAGCCAGTTTCTTGCTATGAGACCTTTCTAGTGCCTGAGCTGGTGGCTGTTGCCCACTGCAAGTCAGAAAGTAACATGAAATGTACTGAACAAACAAAAAAAAGAACTGTCCTGATTTGCAGAGCTGACTAGCCTGACAAGATTTTGTGGTGCTCTAGGAGTACTCTGTGACACAGTCGATATGCTACAAATGCCAAATTTCATAACTGGTCTGGTTTTGGTTTTATGTTGTTGTGGGTTTTTTTTTTTACTTTTCGATGGGTAGAATGTGATTACACCACGAGAGCCCTACTGTTTATGCTCCTCTGCTTATCCTGTTTGTCCTCCTCCCTGCCTAACTACTGCTACTCTTTGTGCCATATTTATTACTGAATTGTTAGTAGTTACCTACAGTGTGGCTTTTTGGGGTGTGAGTAATGTGTGGCTTTTTCTCTGCCAGAATAACTCCACTTCCCTAAATCCATACATCAGGTGGGTAACACCTTCAGATGACCTGCCAATTTACTTTAACTGCTCTAATTGCCATGACATAGTAAACACAGTCTAAGGTTTCAAACCATGAGTGTCATCTGTTCTGTGTCAGATCTATTTTTTTTCTTTAATCAGGAAGATCTCCTTGTTTTTCACCCCATCACCTGCTGGGTTTGCCTCACTTTTATTTTATGCTCTCTCCAAGGACTGTGAAGAACGGTTTGGAATAGAAAGCAATTGGACACAATTGCTGAATCCTGCTTTGCCACGATGTTGAGCAGCAGCAGGAAAAAAATCATCCCATTTATGGTGGTAATGCACGGTTGAGACAACTTGTGCAATGCAGCAAGGCATGTGGGCTGCAATAGCCAGTGTTGATTCTGCCCCACTCCTTTGCTTCTCAGCTGATGCAGGGAGTGCCTTCCTCTTGCTGCTCAGCTTTCACTGCTGTATGGAATCAGGATAGGGAAAATGAGGGAGCCATGCAACAACATTCCATAGGAGAGTTTTCTACAGTGCTTTCCTCTGACAGAACAGGTCTCTTCTGGCCTTAACAAGGGGATTGTCAACAGCAGACTGAAGAGCCTCATCAGTGCTGGACAGCCTAGATAGACTGCTGTGGTCACAGGCCCACCACACCACCTTACTGGAGGCACTGCTGGCAGTCCCTAGTTCGATGCCACACTCACAGCAGGGTCACTTTGAACAGGTTTTTCATGGGTTTAATGGGAGTTTCCTGTAGTTTGTGTCCAATTGTTTCTGTCATTGGATACCACTGAGAAAAGTCTGCTTGTTTTCTTCAGTCACCTCATTAAATGTTTATACATAGGGATAACATCCTGCATTGGCCTTCTACAGGATAAACAGTCCCATCGCTTTCAGCTTTTCCTTGAGTGAGAGGTGCTCTGGTCCATTCATCATGCCTGTGGCTGTTTTCTGCATTCCTCCATCTGTACTGTCTCTTATATTGGTGAGCCCAGGAGTGGACTTAGCACTGCAGGCATGTCTCACCAGGGCTGATCACAGAGGAAAGATCAGCCCTTGAGCTGCTGGTAACGCTCCTCTTAGAGCAGTCCAGGAGCCCATTTGATGTATTTGTCATGAGGACAGATTATTGGGTTGTGGTGAGCTTGGTGTCCACTGGGGCCCTGGGTCCTTCCCTGCCAAATTGCTTTCCAGCTGGGTGGCTCCTGCATATACAGGCTGAGTCTGGTCCTCTCAATTGCAGGACTTTCCATTTCCCTTTATTCAACCTCATGAGCTTTCTCTTGGCTTTTTTGTACAAACTTTTGAGTGCCCTCTGAATGGTGGCAAAGCCCTCTAGTGTACAGAGGTGCACATGCTACCCTGCAAAACTTCCTGCTACCCTTGCCTTTTGGCTTCTTTCATCTTGCCAAGTTCCTCAGCAGCTGTTTCCAGGTACTCCATTAGTCCCAACATCTCTAATCTTCAGATCCTCACAATGCCAGAGAGAGACATCCGAAGTCCAGCATCAGCTCTCCTACTGGGTAGTGTCTCTACAGTGCCATTCTTAACCCCAATGCTCCTTGCTCCCCTCGAGCTCTGTACCTGACTCGTATTAGGTACAGTAATTTTACATGTAATTATGCACATCTATGTGCTTATCTGTGCTTTAGGAAGGAGGACAAAGAGAACAATGCACAGAGCTCCCAAGTCTGTATGCTGGACGTGGTTTCTATTGCCCTATTAGACCTCTTTTCCTTCTGTGGCAGCCAAGTTCTAACCAAGGCTCTTGGGTTTTGTTTGTAGGAGACAAAACTTTAACTGACTTGGTGCTACTTACCCGTCACTCCAGGACACTCCACTCCTTGGAGTGCTTCATCAGGAATCAGGTAAAGGACATGATGAAGCCCATGAGTTACCCAAGCTCAAATATTTGACAGACAAAAATGAGCAGGCCAAGTTAGCTAAGGAATGGCTACTCACATGCTTTGTCTGATCCCACAGAGGCTGGCCACTTGCATTAGCATGACGTTTGGTCAATTTTTTGTGCTGTCACACTGGTGACAGGAGGACTGTGAAGCTTGTGCATTGGCAGAGATGGATCTCACTCACATCTGAGTCCAAGGAGCCTGCCAAGGAATTCTGCTCTGTGGTATGAAAGCCATATGCATTTTTCTTGTGGAAGAGTTAGATCCCAAATAACTTCACAACATTTCTGCATTGTTACATTTATTTTATTTATATTTGTATTCCATTGCTTCATCCATTATGATTGGTTTGGAAAGTAAACTTTCCTTTTCTTTTAATGACTACAACAGTTAATGTTGGTCTCTCTTTCCATACATTTGAACAACTATTTAATAACAAACAGAACTAAAAAAGTCTGAGACAAACATGACATCATTAAAAAAAATTAACACACCAAACAGAGCTGATGCATGGAGGAAGAAAAGGAATCAACCATTTATTTCTCAGAAAGATGCATTCCCCTAAAAAATTACCAATATTTTAAAAAAAGAAAGTATTTTATGAGAAAGAGCAGGGAGTGTACATGTGCATATGCTGATGCTTCAACATCCATATCCCCAAACACACACACACACACACATATATATATGTGTATATATATATACACATACACGCACACATGCACATACACAGACACATCTATTAGACTGGACAAGCGACTTATCTTTTTCCCTGGAAGAAAATTATTATAACTTTTAATTATATTAATTACATCTGTCTTTAAAATAAGAAAGCTTATTAAAACACCGAACAGAAAGTACTTTGAGAGTGCTAACATATTTGGCTAAACCTTGAGAATCACTACCTATTTAGCATAAAACACATGGAAAAAATAAATTTAGATAAGTTTTTATTTAAATGTACACCATCACCAGGTTCTTAGTGCTGATTTGGCTTGCTTTGCCTTTGGAATAGTCTCCATAATTATTAAAAATGTATTTTATTTAAAATTTCTTCCAATATATAGGAAAAAATGTCTAAATACTGACCACTATACTGGATGCACCAGTGTTATCCCCTTTTGAAAGCCCATAGAGCATGCTTTACTATAGCAATCATATTTCTATTTTACATGCAGTGACTCCTGTTTTGCTGCTCTTGCAGGTACCTCCCGCTCTCTTGCTTTTGTTGTTCTGAAGAGATGATAAACAGCCAGCCCTTTATAGTCTCTCTTCAGAGGGCACAGATGAGAGGCAGCCCTTCTGGAGGCACCGACAGAGGCGAGAAAGGTGAGAAGCACTTTTTATAACAGCACTGTCCTTGGGGAAGCAAAAGGAACACTGAAAAGCTGAAGGCTGGCTCTGAGACCTCCCATCTAGAACATGAGGAAACCTCAAGACCATGCAGAGAAGGTAAAAAGCGACAGGAAGGAGTAGCTTTTCGTGAGAAGGCTCCAAGCTGAGTAATTTATTTAACCCAAAGGTCTTAAAGTCCTTTTAGTCTGTTGTTAATAGAGACTTGACAAGAGTGGCTTCCCAGCTGCAAAGAGTATCATTCTCTGTGTGCTCTCTGCAGACAAGGAATTTGTGATCACTGAGGACAATGTTCACCCACTAAGTTCTGCACATCTTGAGTTGTTGTCTGTAGGTCTCTGTAGAGTTACACGTTATCTGTTTTCCTCATCTTTCCCTGCCTTGTTCTTAAAGAATCCATTGATCAGGATGGAATCAAATAACTTGCCCGATGTAAGTTTTTCTGCTTTAGAGCCTGAGTTCTTGAAGAAAACTAAGTAAGTTTCGTAAGTCCCCAGCTTCTCTCAAATCTGATAGAAATCATCAATTTTGCTGTTGTGGATTAGTAAAAAAACCCCACCCTTCAAAAGACCCTGGAACTCCATTGTTCATAAAACCTAAGGGAGATTATGTTCAGATTTGTTTCATATTACAGTCGTCACTAATCTATGTTAACACAAAACAAAAGTTCATTACAAAATCTCTTATCACAGAGACAATCAATGAAAGCTCTAAAGTCTTTAGCAACTGAAGTCAACTTTGGTGTCATAGGAACCTTTCACAACCTTTCATTACTTCAGAGTAATGCTGAATTTCAGTCAGTTGAAATGATTCCCCTATAAAGGCACTATAAAGTGCCTTGAAGCTTAACACAACAGCATCTTTAAAGGTAAGCATCAGGGAAAAAAATATGTAAGAAAAACAAAACCTGATTGAAGAACCAGAAATGTGATTAAAAAACCACAACAAAATGAAAACTCCAAACAACAACCTCTTTTTTACCTCTCCTCCCCCCACCTTTCCCAATCCCAGAACAATATGGAATGCTGTCATTATTAGGAACATACCTAATAATAAGATTAGGTAAAAAAAGCATTAACAAGCAAAACATGATTCTGTTTGTGGCCCTGAGCAAATTACTGATGAAGCTGGAATACTTGATCACAAGATTCAAGAGGAAGCTGCCTTTCTCTCTCTATGGGAAGGGGTAAAATTATACTTTTATGTAGTCATGCCACATTCCAAACATTTGTATTTGCTTATCAGCTACCATGGAGTGGAACAGGAGAAATGGCCCGTGGCATATGATGGCCAGGTGGTGGCTGAATACCTGTGCTGCAGAAGCAAGAGTATCTGTTGGGAGATACTCAGCAGAAGGTCACACTTTGACAAGTGGAGGAAGGAAACTCCATGTTCTGCCTAGCAGAACAGGCAACCAAACCAAGTACACTTTTCTCTCCTTTGCAGTTGGTTCATCTCCTGCGTAATAATGGGCTTTTACCATTACAGGGATTTTGGCCAGGTCAAACACAAATCCTCCAGGGTTCAACTCTGCATTTCACTCTTTTGCCTCATACAATGTGCTCTACCAGAAAATGAAACATAGGGGTTTGTGGGGGAAAAAAAAACAGTTAAAAGGAAAACACTCCGACTGATAAGTTTTGCATTCACAAAATTTATGCATTCACAAAAAGGTAACTGAGAAAAAGATCTGCTTAACCTTCAGACTGAGCCGCACTGAATAGTCTCAAAATAGCATATGGTAAGCAGTGTAATAAAATGAAGACTAAATTATGCATAAAACCCCACGTTTTTCAATTTATGCAGTGACTTTGATCTTTATGTACTAAATTCCACATATTTGCATCTTTATATTAATTTTTCCAAATACAGTGCTGCCCAGACTGAGAACACCACATGGCAACTGTCCATGGTGACAATGGAATTCAAGTGCACTGCATCAGCTACAGCTCCATCTGAAACAGTGCCACAGCCCAGGCATTTGGAGGAGTTCAAGAAACCTTTATAAGCAATTGAAGTTGTAATTTCAGGCAGTTGCCAGCTACATGGACCACCCCAAAAAAGCTGTATTTTTCATCTTCTTTAAAATGAGGCAAGCTCAGGAGAAGCTGTGGCAATGAATTCAAGAAGCTAATAATATCCTGCAGAAGTGCCAGCAGAACAGAAATCATCTGTGTGTGCATTCCAATCCCCAAAGAACTAACCTGATTGCAAAGACTACCAAAGGAGGTAGGAACACTTAGGTCCATCCCCTTGAAAGCAAAGGATAATGCTGCTTGTGTAGTTCTAGAGATGCAGAAAAGCCCCCATCACAGGTACACCAAATGTTCACAGACAAAAGCACTTTTTCCCAGCAAGAATTCTACAAGTCCTGATTTAAGCAAGCAGGTAAATAAATCAGACTGTGCTACAACATTGAGCTAGAAAATATTTGCTGTTATTCTTTAGTGTCTGCTACCCCTCTGTTTCAAATGTTCAAATCACTGGATACTCCATGAGATTTTCTTCTGTTTCTGTCTCAGAAGATGTAAACATACCTAAACTTATTCAAGGAGAAGGCAGCAACAGGCTTCAGCATTTACTAAAGAAAAAGTAACTTTTCACAATAACACAAGTGTGCAAAATTCATTACAAGGCACAGAATACATAGATGTGTTCCACTCGATTCCTATTTATTCAGAAGTATTTCTCTTGTGATACCTCTGTTGAGTATCACTTTCTTTTTTTTTTTTTTATTTTCAGAAGAAAGCCTCCTCAACAGGGCGTATTTGGTGAAGAAGACTTGATTTGCTGCAATGGATCCTTCCAGGCTGTCACACATATGTTAATTAACTTGGATTAAGTTCTGGAAAAAAGTATTGTGTTAGCCTAGTGTATAAAGCAAGTCCCAGTGCTGGGCACTGTGTAGCTGCAACAGAGACTTTCAATTAGTCCCTCCCACTCTAACCTTTTTTACTACTCATCTTTACTGTATCTTCCTGAAAGTTACCCAAATTAAATTTATTTTTCTCTGAAAATATGAAATGTTAGGGTTATTGAGAAAGATCCCTTTGCTAAGGGGATAAAAGGACATGAAATTACATGACAGATTGGTGTACTTCATAGGGTACTTCAGGAAAATGATGACCATAGCTGGTTTTTTTTTTATGTAATACAGAGATACTGAGAACATTTGCTGTCAGTCACAGCATGAATTCAAGGAAAATACTGCAGCACTGCAGAGCTATATCTGGATCCCTGTTCATGTAGTTGAGATCAGAAACCCTCCCATTGTCATTAAATTATGAGTCACACTGAAGCATAAACTGCCTGTTCAGCTGAAGGACATGGCTGTCTTCCCGGGAACACAAGGCTTGCTGGCATTTGGGAATGGTGGCCAAGCCTTGGGTGACCTGGAGTGGGGTAGGGGGCATTAAAGGCTAAGCCTTCTTTGATTCCAGAACCTCTTAATAGTCTGTTGCAGTTAGGAAAGAAAATACATACCAAGAAACAAAAGAAAAAGAAAGCAAGATTGCAGATTTCATTTTAAAACAACTAGTCTGGAGGTCAGCCCTGGGACCTGAATTTCAGTAAAGCTTTAGCAGCAGGGGCACTGTCTGCCATTGTTTGTGGTGGAAGAGGTTCTTATCCCTGATAAAGGAGCTATAACTGATATGATTCTTCTTTTTCTCAATAATCCATGTTGCTCAGATGAGGTTCTTAGCAGCATATTTAGGGTTAACAACATTGACACTGGAGAGAAGCATTTGTGACAGTAACTGTGGCTCCCAACTTTCCTGCTTTCAGGGATTAACAAGCAGGCTCAGTCCATGAGGGCTGTCATGTTCTTGAACTCTGCAGTAGGAAGGAAACTGGACTTTGCTTTTATTCAGTGGGTAGTTTTCAGTGACACATCCTGGTGGTCATCTCTTTCTGTAAAACAAGAAGGAGAAATAAAAAAAAACAAATGGCATTTGTGATAAAGCGTGCACAGACATCTTCACTGTTAGCATTTCTGCAACTCTGCAAATTCATGTTGTTTTACATGGCACCATGTTTCTGCCCCTTTCTGTCTCTTTCAAGGACAATGAACATAACTGCAAGTAAAATACAGCACTTTGTCACTTTTGACAGCTTTAGTAACCTAATAAATCCCTAGCCATGTCAGGTAAATGGTGCTACATCCTCCTGCCCAAAGAAATAAATCAACTGCAAATGCCAGAAACCTTTTAATTTAATGTAAGAAAAAGGATTCTAATCATTTTCATTGAAACTGAAGCCAACAGGAGTCCTAGATATACCTTCTCTGCCCAGTTATTTCTGCCTACTCACGGGCACAGGAACACAAACCTTGAGGACTTGACCAGAGCTGTGGCATTTGTCTCTAGGATGGGGTTTTCTAATGGAGTCTGTGATGGTCCATTCACAGACTCCATTAGAAACTGGAGTTTGGGATCCACACAGGATTTTATTTGATCTGATTTACAAGCACTCTGATACAAACTCTCTGGTAACTGGCTGCCCCATTCTATGAAACTTCATATTTGTTAGCAGCTTTTCTGGAAAGGCATTATCTGACCAACAGCCATCTACATACACCAGACCACACAGCATTTACCTTGGAAAATCAATTGAGATTTACCAAGTTATCAGAAGTATCTGAAAAATCTCTTCGCTTGCTTGAATAATTTTTAATAATTTATAAGGTCGTTAAGATCTAATGCAAATGGCTTCATGACAATTTTGTAACTGTATCTTACTCTGTATTTAACAGATTACTTTTCCACCTAGAATCCTACACATAATCATGGGACTTTCTCCTCCCTTTCCACCCCTTTAACTAGTTTTTCTTTCTTCTATATTTATCTTGCATTACTTGTTATTTTGTTGCCATGCATGTAACAGAATGGAATGTTGTCATTTGTTATAAAGACAATGGTAATTAGTATGGGAGTTTATACAGTAATATGTCATCTCCACAGTGATATATACAGTAAACTGAACTAGTAGTGGCTTCTCCTCCAGTTTGTTAAGGATGACAAAGCTGACTGATCATGGAAAAACCTGTCTCCTTTTCTCCTTAAATGTTTTGTGAGGCTTTTTTTTTTTTCCTTAAATAGCTGTCATTAGGTTTATTTCGTTAGAGCAACAAACACCAAATGCAGAACTAAATAAAATTCATCACAGTGGTGGACACTTTCCTACTGAAGATTAATTAGGTGTTAATGCATTTCAAGGCAGTTTTTATCTTTGCTGTCCCCTTATTTTACACATACTCACTGTCTGCAAGTTCCTAGTGTACTTCCCAATCAAGGCAGATAGATCTGTGAGGTAAAACACTGGAACTTCCTTCTGTAACTGCTGCTGAACAGTGATTTTCAGTCAGACTGTATCATCTTACTCTGTTATAAAAGCAGTCCAGGGAGTAATGTGGACCATATCAGAGCCATTGTAAACTGGGCCACCCTCCTTCAGACACAGTGCGAGGCAAACTGCAATAGCATCAGAGGTAGGAGTCTAGGTATGCATAAATGTGTCCAGGAAAAGGGCAGAGTAGGAACTTAGATGATCTATGCATAAGGTGTAAACCACAGGGCTTTAAACCAGTTTGCCATGACAGCCATGAAGCACGAACCTATCATGCCATTTCTAACTTCTCTCTAGAAGCAGAATTTATTTTTATAGTAATACAATTTCTTCCCAAGCCTCCCTCTCCCTTAATTTCTGAGTTTTTTTGGTTATATAGTTACAACCACAGTCTTCTCCTTAGATCCTCTTTGCCCACCCTGTCAGGAGAACTGCAAATGGCTCTGTAACTTCCTTCCTTCAAGGCCTTCTGTCCCAACAGCTGCTAGGCTACAGTTTTGGAAATCTCACCAAAGTCATAAAGTCAGAAAAACGTTTAACCTTAAAAAGCATCGACATCTCTGATGCATAGAAACAACCTCTGTATTGATTTATATTGTTATTGGTAAATGAAGGACACACAGGTACAGTCACATTGCATTCCTGCATACATGTGCTTGAGCTTTTACTGATTTCACCCAATGACAGTGAATTAGATGTGCTTTAAAAAAAGAAAAAGCTCATGGTTCCTGTGAATTGGTGCAAGCTTTGTGGGCGTGACCCACTTCTATTTGTTATTTTCTTACAGGAATTCACAAAATAACCAGGAAATGGTTTCTCAAAGAGACTGATATAATTTGGATGCTGGCAAAGAAAAAGTTAGCTTCCCTCAAAATGCTGGAGAGAAGGAGAGGAAGGGTCATACCCGCAGTGTCCAGTCTTGGCTGGGAGGCAGCATGAGGCATGCTGCGTGCTGCAGAGCCTGCTGCTGAGCCTGTGACTGAACAAGCTGCTCCTACTTGCCAGACTCTGCCACCTCTGAGATACTTACCTTTAAAAATTAACCACCCACTCTTCACAGAGCCTGCTGGCATCTCTCACTGATTCTGATGGGCACCAGAGAACTTCACACAGTCCCCCTTCGTCGTAACTCTGCAGAACAGTCCCCCTCAAACCTCACCAAATATTTGATCCTTAGTTATTCTGCTGCTGCATAGCCTTAGGTGGAGCACTGTCTTTAACAAAAAGCTAAATGTTCTTCAGTGTCTCCTGAGTCTTCTTGGGTTTGTGCTTCTGCGAAATGTCACTGCTCATTTTAAATTGGGAAAGGTGTAGAAGTATGTTCTTGACTAACAATTATTGATTAAAAGCACATAAGAGTATTTCCCAAACACAGCAGATGACAACTACCTATCAACTGACTCTTCTGAGAAGGCAGGAAGACTGGGAATGCACTTTGCCTTAAGGTACTGTGATACCCAGTCCCAGCTGGATATTGAATAAAATGTAAAGCCTAGACAGACAAGGGAATCAGAAAGTCAAACACATAGACACAGACAGGCACTTGAAAACATATTGAAAACTTTCAGTCTTTCTGTGCTCATTAACAGAAACTCTCCATACCAGAGCTTTTGATAGCAGATGCACTTCCTCTTGAAAATTAAATACAAGACACTCCAGAGCATTATTGTGCATTGCTACATCCAGACTTGCTCCTGCTCTCAGTTTTGGATTACACAGTTAACTCAAAATAATGAAGGCAGAAGTAGATGCTGTTTTTCAAATCCAAAATCCAAACCAGACACCTGGACCCATTCTAAGTGTTGAATATGCCCAAGACCAGTAACTGAGGAGAACTTAACATGGAGCTCACTTCTAAGGAACATAAAGAGAAATATTTGCTATTCTTTATCAAGTCTTTGAAGTATTTACTTACTTGCTGGAATTAACGCTAACAAGCCACTCTGTAAGCATCAGGAATCTACCTGTTTTGCTAGTTATTTGTGATTTCATGGAAGGACACATTCCTGAATATTTTTCAGGGAGTACCAACTTGATTTCACAGATGAAGGGAAAAAAGAAATATTTAAAAAGGTAGTAAATATTTATATCCAAAGAATGTCTGGTCCTCTCCCTTCCATAATGATCCAACATAAATTTCAGATACATTCAGCACATAAATCTAAACGTAACCATTTTAATTATTATTCCTTAGTTCACCTTTAAATGCAGCAGGAGAAGAATGGAAAAAAAATGTAACATAGCCAGAAGTAGCTGAGGAAATCTCTTTTTAATGTGACAAATTTACTTGTGGTAACATATTGATTGCATCTGAATGGATTACAAGAAGAATGAATTTCCCATAAAGAATGATGCTCTAAGAAAATCGTGTTTCTATGCTTATGCAAGTATAATATATAGCTGGCAAAACACAAGGCAAAAACCCTTCAAACAAACATCACCTTTGTACCAGAATATAACAGGAGCCAGAGGCCCCTCCTGTGCAAAAGCTGATGAAAAAGTAGATTAAGTGAAAAAACATTCTAAGTAATAGTATTCTATAAGAACACCACCAAAAAAAAAAAAGCAATAATGACCTTCACTAAAACCAGTGTTCCAGTGTTGTTTTAAAGACTCAAATCCTTCTCCAGTGCCCGAGTCCCATTCTCACTTCCAGTTTTCCAAACTGAAGCAAAGCATGTCTTGACATTCCCTCTCCTCAGCTCCTCTTGCTGCCAGTTGGCAAGCCTAAGGATGATGGGGAAACATCTTATTTTAACCCTTTGACAACTGTTTTAAGCTTAGTGAGGTTTTTAAATGTATATACAAGTGTGTCAGCAGACAAGCAGATAGAGAAACTGCATTACCTGCTGACAGGCAGGAATACCTTGCCTGGAGGTATCCATCAGCCTGGAAGACCTGACCAAGTGGCCAAGAGCAAGGACATGCCAGCAGTGGGCACCATGCCAAATCCACTTGCCAAGCTTATGGACTCCACAGGGAGCCACTCATGTCTCCAAACACTGCAACAAAAAAACCCAAAGCAAAGCAAAGCAAAGCAAAGCAAAGCAAAGCAAAGCAAAGCAAAGCAAAGCAAAGCAAAGCAAAGCAAAGCAAAGCAAAGCAAAGCAAAGCAAAGCAAAGCAAAGCAAAGTAAAGCAAAGCAAAGCAAACCAAACCCCAAACAAACAAAGCAAAGCAAAACAAACCCAAAACCCATTTTGCAGCATTAACGACAGTCTCACAGGACAGGAACTTAGAATCTATTCAACCATCCTGTGAAGCAATACACAGTGTTGGGCAGAAGGGCAATACACAAACAGGTCTTCCAGTTTATGGACCCATAACAGTCCAGTCCAACCTAACCTGAGGTTCATGACTAGAAGGCTCTGCTGAGCAAACACAAGCATTATGGGACACACATTTCTCCTCCCTACTCTCATGGACAGAAAAGCAAGCCACAGCCACAAGGAATGCTACATGCACACACAGGGGCCCAGTGATGCACCAAAGCAGCCAGCTCAAGTCTTTTCTTAGTTCAAATCACAACTGCAGAAGAAGCAGATGAAGAAGAGAAAGATCTGTTCTTCAGAGCACAAATGGCTATGACATCTGCTGCTTTTCCTTGCTGCTTTCTTCACAAACCTCTCAATAGTTAACAAATAATTATTATGTGGACAAAGCTCTTTGTATCCTGATGACAAAAGAAGCTGTTTACAATGGAATAGCACCTGATCATGAGGTCTATGATCCTGTGCTACACAACTAATCTGTATTCAGACAGCTGATTGATCAGGATAGGAAGACTGACAACAGAATTGTAGCAGTAAAGTCATCTACAAAACTCTTTTTAATTTTTTAAATGGAAGTTTTAGTTAGACCATGCCCTGAATATTAATTAAGAAATTGTTCTCCAAAGTTAGTAAAAAAAAATCCTCTACTTCTTCCATTGCCCCTCTCTCTGTATCCTGACTGAAAAAAAACCCCAACAGATTGGTAATTGCTGTCTAGTGGGTATATTGATCATTCAGCTATTTCCTTTGTTAGATTTCATGATGTCTTCCACTTGAATGAGTCTCAATTATCATGATGCACAGCATTAAATTAATCTCTCAGACAATCTCTTTGCCTTCAGGGTAGTTATTTTGAAGCTAAGGAGAGGCTGACAATAATCCTGTTTGGTTCCTCCTGAATTTGTTTGATGATGTTTGCAGGACACGGATAATACTCCTGTCTGCAAATGTAAACCCTTATCACTGATGACAAAGGTATTTTATCAACTGACTGCAAGCAAGAACAGGATCAGGAAATTACCTTGCCAAACACATCTGTGAGTAGAGTTAGACCCAACTAGATACAAAGAACATGGAATTGGAGGACTGACTTGCTTAAAATCATCATGTTCCAAGGAGGTATTTTCACCTTCTGCATCCTTTTGTATTCTAGAACAATAAAATAAAAGTTGGGTTTAGGGTACCTTACCCTATTAAATGGACTTGAAATGTGTTACTTTTCACACTGAAGTAATGCAGAGTGAATAAGCAAACACTACAACTACATTTAGCATAAAATTTTGCATAACATTTATCAGGAGACATGTTAGTTCTCTACTATGAACTACAATTTTGTTGCATATAGTAGGTATTTTGCATAAATTATTTTATACACTAACACATCTAATTAAATAGGACAATAAATACCTCTTTGCTCCTTTCTTTTTTCTTTTGCAGAACTTCTAAGTTCATGTGACATGAGATTTTTCTTCTTTTGACACTTAGGAAAAAGTGGACTTGCTGTTTCTCAATTTTCTGGTTCTTGCAGGTTTAGAGAGAATAATAATAGTCCAATCCAACACTCAATAAAACTAATAGAGTCACTCAACAAGTACTGGTCAAATTAAGAAAACACATACTTTTAGTTAAGTGAAGTAGTTTTTCTGAAATTTCTTCTTAATACTGTCTTCACAATTGCCTTATGACAAGTAGCTAGACTACTGAAGGAAGCTGTTAAGTGCTAAAGAAAGGAAATCATAGGCATTTTTTCAACAGTTAACCAAAATCTTGCTAGGAAAGTCCTTCTGTCTTCAGTTCAGGGCAAGCCAAGAAGCTGATGCCATAAAAATAGTCACTAAAAATGTGTGCCAGAAATTATATGTTCAGAAAATCCAGCATGGCAATGCACCTTAAGGCTCTGCTTTCTTTGAGCATCAGAGTTGAGAATTCTATTTTTCAGCAATGTTAAGTCCTAGAGTTATCGATTTCCTTCTAATTTCCTGCAGGACATGGAAAAGACAGATATACCTATAAGTGGTTTCTTCTTTAGTTAGTGATTAGATCCATTTATTGAGATATTCTCAGTGCTTGTAAAATGTAACGAAAATCCTGTAGGATATTAACACCATAACTGGACTGGGGGCAGGAAATACTAGGTTGCTCGAGTTTTTGGTTGGTTTGGCTCTTTGGTTAGTTGTTTTTTGCATTTCTGAAAGAAAAAACCCCTGTTTTCTAGTTGGCAGCAGTGACTGAACAAGTCTGAAGAAGACTAACACGTAAGAAGACTTACATGTTCCCTGCCCAAAGCTTTAAGCCATCCAGGCAGCACACACGACACACTGGGAAGTCTGGAAGTACAAACAGCTGGAGGTATCTTTAAACAATGTCTTAATATTACTGTTGTCTTGCCTCTTCTAAGGGTATAACACAGGACACCTTGAAAAGATCTGAAGGGCTGTACTTTGATGGCAATGAGCAGCAGTATAAAAGTAAAACTGGGTAGCTATAAAGGATAGTGACAAGAAGAACGCAGTAACTATAAAGAAATTAGTTCTCCTGTACTCTTGAGCTCAAGCTGTCCTCTGCTGAATGGCAAATAATTTGTATTTCAGACACTACTGATTTGTGGATACCTCCACTGCTTTCATGAAGATGATAAGTGCATATACAAAGAATATGGACTGGAATAGTGCAAATTCTAATTTTCACCATAAACATACAAGAATAACTAAGCAGATAATGCAATATTTTGGAAAAAACTCCAGCAAATTAAAAAAGAATACATTTATTTTAAAATATATGCTTGAAAATTTGGTCTGCATAGAAAGTCTTTCTAATCATCCTGCTTCACTCAGCTGTGCTTCATCTGAGCACGCTTGTGTCAAAATGCCAGTATTTTGCCAGGTTTTGATAAACTTGCTACAGCTGAGTTTCCCACTGTGAGTACTGAATGAAGCTAGTGGCAGAAGTGTTATGTTTATAGTATTTCTACTACACCTGTGGCATTTCTGGCAATGAATTGCCTGAGGAGCAGACATGTTTTTTGTGGTTTAGATAAAGATGCAGCAAAGCAGCTAATTATATAATGAAAAGACATAAATTAGATATATACCAGTAGCTACTTTGGCCTCATGCACAGAGGCAGAGTGACAAGAGTTACAGAGCTGACTGATATTTATGAGGTCTGTAACCCTGGAAAAACAAAAAGCATAAAAGAGAAATTCTAAAGTGTTCAACTGAGCACTGTATGACTACAGTACTGTTATTTGACACATCCTGAAATAGACAGGAGGTTTGGCAGAACTTGTGTGAAAACAGCAGCTTCTAGGTTTGGTATCTTGACTTCCATATTATAATTACTTTTAAGCAGCTCCAAATATCAGATGAAAATGTTTTCAGAAACCAATCATGGTTTACAGCCAGTGGAAGCTTTTACACTGAGAATAATGAGGCAAGAAGATCCTAATGTCCTTGTTTATCCTGTAGAGGAAGTCCATGCTTACAGAGGCAATTACCAGCTTCACCATTTTTATACATTCAGCTCCACTGATGGTCACCAGTTCCAGCCCCAGTTCTCGCCAATTGCTACCGTGGCTGTTAGTCTCTGCATCTAAATGAAACCAACATTTCAAAAGTAAGCAGAACAGTGCAAGTAAGCAATATCCTTCTCTACTTTTTGTCATTCAAATGTAATTATTACTTTCTATTCTTTTGAAAAAATATTTATAAAAATTACTTTGAGAAAAAGGTCAATGTTTTCATAGGATGTGATTTACAAAAAAAAAAACAAAACAACTTGAGAAGAATAAGCAAAGCAGATTACTGTATTCTGCTGTCTATTACTCCTGACCTCAGAAGAAAATTTTGCTACCATGAATAGTTTCCAATTATTTAGGAATCTTCTGGGAAACTAACTGATTTGCACTGCTATCAAACTAGTAGGAGTGAGATGGACTGAGGTTCAACTCTCACTGGCACCTTTAGTTTAAAGGCACCTCCTCAGCAGCTTGGCAAACCCATGGCTGAAGATGCTCTTCCCCTCCTCTGACAGATGGACCTATCAGCCTCCAGCAGACCAGGTTCCTAAATGCTTGCCCACTTCCCATTTCCTCCAGTGTAACTCCTATAGCAACAGCAAAGCAAATCAGCAAACACCAAGTTAAGGAACATAGAAAGCTTTGGTCTTCCCATTTCTTTTGTATGTGGCAAGGATCCAGTTTGCTGCTGAAGGTAGGAGGTAGAGCTAGGAGCAAGCACCTTCTCTTGGTACAACTCTTATTTTGTGGCACCAGAGTACTTTGCAAACACTGTTAAATTCAGGCTCACAAGACTTCTGTCAAATGCTAAATATTTTTTATATTTCACATAAAAAGACTGATGATGAGACCTATTACCCATAGATAGGCAAAAAACCTAAAACAGAATTGGAAACAGAAAGTCTTTAACCAATAGATCACATATGACTTACTTGGAAGAGGATGCTTTGTACTGGGCCTTACTGGAAGGGTTTTGGTGTCAGGGGGCTGGCAGGGTGGGTTATGGTAGCAGGAGGTCAAGTACTGTCCTGTGCCAGCCAGCTACTTCCATCTGCCCCTAACGCCACTGCAATAAACCCACTGTGTACCAAAATTTCTGCTCATGAAGCGCATGGTGCTTCTGCTCACAGATATTTAAGAAAGTAGCAGCTGTTAAGAGGAGAAGACAAATGGTGGCACTGTGGGATGTGGTTGGAGACATATTTTTGGAAGTGTGCCAGAGCAGACACAGCCCTGAAGGGACTGTGGGTCATAGGTGCACATACCAGAGCAGGGACACTGTGGAGGGACTGCGTCCCACAGTAAACCCACACTGGGGTGGAGGAACATGAGTAAGAAGCAAGAAGCAACAGACACCTCCCCAGTCTCCTGCATTGCCCCTCAATTCACTGAAGGGATTAGGAGAATCTGAATGTAATCTAGCAAACTCATGGTGAGTGGAGACCTGCAAGCAGGGAGAAGTTTTTTACTGAATTAGAGCCCAGGGAAGAAAGGGGTTTCTTTGCCAACCATTTTGTTTAATTATCTTTCTTCTCCTCAATACACAGATCAGTAATCAAAAGTTTTGTTAACTGGCAATAAATTAAGTAAATTCCATGAACCAAGATTGTTTTGCTTATGATAAGCTTATAAAGTTACATGGTATATTTCTTAAGTCCTACATACTGTAGAACACATTGTCAGAGAAAAGGGATCACAGGAAGGAAGTAGAGGGGCTGTACTTGCCATAGCTGTGCTAATGTTTGAACAACAAATTTATGTGCTGAGGCAGCTGCAGAAAGGTTCTCACAAAAAAAGTATATTTAGATGCTGTGTTTGAATTTTGACAAGCTGTCACTTACAAATGATGAGGGTGGGATGGAGGTAATAGGCACCCCCATGCCTATGGTGTTTCGGCCATTGGAAGAGGCTCGGAAGTGAATTAAGGTGAACTGCTGACAGTGGGAAATAAAGCTGGCCACACAGGGAAACGACACAAAACAAATAACACATATTAAAGCCAAGTATGCTTCCCCATAGCCTCCCCATGGGCGCATGCTTTAAAGGTCTTCTGAGAGCTCTCATGGTGCTCCCTTGTCTGTCTGTTGGCTGCAAAGAAAAATCATACACTTTCAGATGTCTTTTTCCTAAATCAACCAATTGGACATGTGTTTCTTTGTTTAGGACCTCCTGCAGGGTCAGTGACCATGTCAGTTTCCTCTTTTGTCCCCATATAAAACAACTCTATGAAAGATTTAAGAATCTGTCAAATTAACCTGCTGATGGGTTTGGGAACATGACATGTAGCATTTTAAACTATAACCACCTCTTTGACTGCAGAAATAACAAGTTATGCAACTCCCAGATGGGAGGGAGAGCCCTGTTTGAATTATTTCTTCATTTGATTTTATAACTGCTGTACTGGGCTGCAAAAGTCTGATAAAATCTATTTAAAACACAGAGCGTAAGTCCTGCAGCCTAATATTATGATTCATCTACTGCCAACTTCCCCAATTATTCTCCCTTCTTAAAGTTATGTTGATAAATCAGTTGTCTTCCCATTTATTAAAGCATGTGGCAGTCTGTTTATTTAATCATCTCTTGGCCCATTTTCTAATTAAGGGAGATAATGCAGGCTCATTTCCTGTCATGGTGAACCTGGCAGTCTACAGGTTGTCCTCAACTACCACATTAAAATTTAAGACTATTTTTAATGCCTGCTTTGTTTGGCAATTCCCTCCCTTCTTGCTCAGCTGAAGAGAAAAATACAGGCATGTTTTTTTCTTTTCTGCATTTCCACACTACTGACACCCACCCAGATCAAGGACAGGAAGAGGGAAGCACGTGAAACATTTATTTGGGAGATAAATAAATGATAAGTGAAGATTTATCTTCACTGGGAGATAAATCCCAGTGAAGTTACTCATCATACAAGGATAATTTTGTGAAGGGAGAAATACAAAAAGAAACCACACACCAATTGGAGCACATTCTCATCTTGCTCTGCTGCTGGACTTGAGTAACCTCCTGCACCACTCTGGCCCCAAATCTTCATGTGTCAGCTTTGTGCAGGGGTGTTGACACCCACTAACTGCAGCATGAAACTATTTTTGTTCCCTCTGTATTATAAAACTCTTGTAATAGACTTAAGATCACCTCTATTCCCATCTCTGAGATATTATGATTTGTATCTTGATTCAACTTCAGTATTTGACAGGATAACCTAGCATCACTAATCTGGGAGAAAAACCCTCTTTAGCAGGGCTGCCTTCTACCCCTTAGGACATATTTATATTGCATATGCTATTTATGTAGCATATTAAATTCTCCTATGCAGAAAAAAAAAATAGATACATTTCAGCTTATCTATACATGCCAAATGAAGTGTCTTTCAGCAGGCCTTGCAAATTGTTGAAAACAAGATGAAACATTTTGTCTTACTTCACAGACTCCCCTCCAATCAGTGTAGTATATACCAGAACCACACCTGAAACAGCTCAAATTCCTCCAGAAAGGCAGGCAAACATCACTTTGCCACACTTTCAGAATTGTTTCATATTAACTGTGCTACACATGGCCTTGCAATGTGCCTTTATGTGAGACAATTAAAACATGATGTGGTCCTGGGTACCCTTTCTAGGTGACACAGGGGTTTGGACTACATGATATCCAGAGGTGCCAGCTAATACCTCAGCTGTCCTGTGATTCTGTGTAAAAATAAAAAAAAAAANAATGATTCCAGCACTCCCTAATAGGCTGTATGATACAGTATATTCCAAACTCTGACCTATGGAAATGTCTGCCTGATCCTTTTTAAAGTTGGCTAAACACCCACAGTGAGGATTTGAACTGCTTTCTGAATTGTCCCTTACTTTTCCTTCTCTGCTTACACTTTTTTTTATTTGCATTTGCAAGCAACAGGAAAAATATTTCCATTTCTGGGCCCTTGCTTCTGGAAACAATTATTTTAATTTTAATCTATTTCAGTCCACAAGGAAGTGTCACACTGCTAATTTTCTGAGCCTCTGTCTCACTTCATCTATTTCACTTAGATTCAGAGTGTGCTCTGGATCCAACACACTGAATGCCTTCACAAACACCTACTTAAAGACTTAAAAAAGCCTCACAATTCACCTTTATATAGATAACTGTTCCCTTTACATGCATTTAAGTGACTGCTATGACTTACTGCCATGCTGTTTCTGACCAGTGAGAACAGACAGAATAAAATTATATACTAAATATATAGTACAGGAAGAAGCAGAAGACAAATGAACTTCTATTTTCAAATGCCAGGATTTTCTAACCTCTATTTTTCCAACAACATACATTGCACTTTTCTCTTTCTACAGAGCCTACTGAGGATTTCACAAATACTGCAGCAGAAGGAACGGGGCTGTGCAGAGAGGCAGAGTTCATCCCTTTAAATTGTCTGTGTTGAATGACAAACTTTCTTCCTAAAGGAAACTCACTGCAACAAGAATGAGAAAGTCTTGGTGAAGGGAGGAGGAAAATCTCCTAGAGCTTTTGGCCAGACCCCACACTTACCAAAGGCTCTAGTTCTTTGCGGTCTATGAGGTTGAGCTCTGTCACAAAATAATAAAAATGCTTGTAACAGGTGTTGACATGGGCCTCAGCCCCCATAAGGATGATGCGGTCGAAGTGATGGATGTAGACATGAACGAACACCCGAAAAAGCCGACAGAGTATCTTCTTGCAGATCTGGAGAAAGTTCTTTGGAAAGGGAACACCTGTGAATAGAGAAGGCAAGGTTGTCATAACCATCCTGTCATCCTCCCAAGACTTGGCACTTGGCCCTTTACAACCAAGTGTGAGATTGCAACTGCAAACTAGGTTATGACTTCCTAGGCCGCCTTTCCAATCCAGAAGAGCACTTTATGCATGCATTTGTTTGACAGCTAGTACCAAAGATAGCCAAATACCTAAACAACTTTAATGGATCAAGACTGACAGGAACAAATCCTTTTTTTCCTGTGTATAATTTAATGAACACATCCGGTATTGTAACATTCAGAAAGGTGATTTTCACTGCAGTGCACACCAAACTATTAACATCAATGGATTTACATCATGTAATAACTGATACATACAGAGCACTTCTCAGAAGTAACATGCTTCCTGCTCATTACTCAACAGTGGCATTTCACAGCATCAAATTTAATAGCAAATTTGAAATAACTGACAGAAAGACCCTTTTGCCTCCAACTTCCTCCCAGTTACATGTACCAATCTGATTGCTCCTTTAATAGAAAATCTCTTGAACAGATACAGGAATGGCTCTTTCAAAACATGGCTCTTTCTTTTAAAGTTATGCTACTTTGTACCTGGAGACTCCAAAGCAGCTGCAAAAGCACCATTTGCTAATAAACCATCAGGCATCAATAATGGGGCATGAATAATTTCTTCAGAACTGCTCTCCATTAAAGACTGATCTTGCATGGAATTATATGCCACTAAGCTGTGCCCAACATCTTAAAGTTTCATCTTCTTCTATGATTGTCCTTCAGACATAATGACTTCAGTGCCATGATCGGAACTTTACTGATACTCTGCCTTGTTGCACAGTCTCCTGATTTTTTAGCTATCTAATTCATGCTTTAGTTGGATTTGAACCACATAAATGCAGCTATTTATTCTTAAAAAATAAAAAAACCCTCACAGCCGAGCATTTCCATACTGCCTAAAAGCCCAGTTCATGCGCTGAACAAGAAAAATGTTTATTATTGGCAGAAAGAAGGTGGAGGTACTAAATTAAAACTTTTGCAAGCTTTCCAGTTTTCAAACTTTAGTTCCTGTTAAATATTGCTCAACACTCATAAGAGTGGTAAATTGATGGACAAATTGCCCAGTTTCACTGAGGGTGATGTGAGGACATACAGAGAGAATTTCAATACCAAAACCAGATTTTTTAATTACAGATGGCATAAATTATCAACTGTGTTGTAACCAGTCTGCATCTGATCAATATAAACATGCATCTTATTCTGGAATCCCTTGCCAAGGAGGTACAAGGATATGAACATTGGTGTGTCCATCAGCACATGAGTAGGGAAACACATCTGCCTGCAGAAGTATCCCTGAACTGCTTCTACATTTGCCATTGCTGAGGTGCAGATAATGTTGGTAAATGTCTTGGGCTTTTTTGGCCTGTACTGGGTTCACCAGATATTTCAAAATCTTTTTGAAATAATCGTAAGTAGCTTGTAGAGATGCAGTGCTGCCTTCTTATTCCTAATGTACAAACCAAAGATTAGAAAAATAGCTGCATCTATCAAAGCACAGCTACTTTATCTTCTTAAAGATAAAGTAGATTCTTAAAGAAATGTTTGCTTTTTGTTGTCAAATCCATTCATTCAAATGCTAAAGCTATTATGGAAGGCCACAGAGGAGAAGGCTTAAATGCTCAAGACATGAACTGAGACATGGTTAAATTACAGAAATGACTATGTACAGATGTCTTGGCAATGTCTAAATCACAACTCCATACAATTAGCCAAGCACCTGGATTATAACAATTGTTATTATTTCCAAGGGCAAAATAAACATAATCTATCAAAACCATAATAGAAACCCCAAGTAGTTGTTTATTAACAAGGGGGATCACATTCACATTCCAGCCATCAGACCATGACTAAATTCAGGAATGATTACAGCAGCAACCTACAACCTGCTTTACATTTCTGTAAAATACACCCATACCAGAAATTAAAAAATATACCAAGAAAATGTCAAGTCTTAAAAAAGGGGGAAGAGGAATAACTGGCACTTTTCACTGCAAGCTGGTTTGCTGAACTGAGATGAATTCTTGAAAACACTGTATTCTGTAATCCAGAACAAATATGTTCCAAAATGGAGAATAATTAGTTTCATCTTCCAAGGGCTGACACATAATTGTCACTGAAGAATGTTGCTGTAATGAAGATATTCCTTCTTCTGTATTAACTGACTAAAACAATCTGAATAAACCAAGCTGACAAATCCTTTAACTTCTCTTCAGGCCATGTTCCTATTTCACAGTTACAGGCAGTAAGTGCAAAAGCCACAGAACACTGTTTCTGCTGCAAGACAGGACTTTCATCTGACAGTCTCTTAGATGCATTACACAGTCAATTTGAAACATGTAAACAACACATTAAAAAAAATAGCTGGTATAGAAGAGCCTAGGATTCACAATAATCTTGCAGTGCTTCCCCCTGCTCCTCACATGAATCAAGGTTTCAGACAAATTGCATAGCTTCACCTTCTGTTGCAGAATTTTTCCTATTTTGTGGAGTTGTAGCTGATTAATTTACTCTTAAATAAACAGTGAAACATTGCTGCTATCACAAATATATCATTTGGGCACAGCAGAATTGGTAGTGGCTCTCTGATTTCTTTCCCATTCTGGCAAAGCTGATTTACAAACTGACACAGTGTCCTAAAAAGTTAAAAAGCATTTCCTAGTGTCACTGAAAGCAACTCACAACTGTGTAGTGAGCTACCTACACTCCTCAGTGTTGGAGAGACTGTCAGTCAGTCAGTCTGTCTGTCTGTCCCTGGCACACAGAAGAGGCTTGAAATCTGGTTGGCCTCAAGGTACAAATGTGCATATTGAGGTGCCTGCAGCCCTATTTTGAACATACACCCTGCTGCTCTTTGTGCTCTAAATTAGATATAAGAGAACAGATTCTGACCTCAATTTCAATAGAATGAACTCCAAGTAATACCATCAAAATTGAAAAAAAAATCAGAGCAAAATGATTCTAGATTTATATTCTGAGGTCAGAATTTGGCCTAATGTTTTGTTCCCATTGCAACTCTACAGTTATAAATAAATCAGCCACAGAACAGAGTAATTACAAGTGTCTCTTGGGACTGGACTAACTTATATTTAGATCACTTGATTTGTTAAGAAGTCTGTTCTCTGTCCTTCATCTCAGCCACAGGGACAGACAGACAGTCTTTGCTTAGAATCATCAAAGTTGGAAGAGATCATCCAGTCCTTCTGTCCATCCAGAACTACGACTGTAGTCCCTAAACACTAAACCAAATCACCAGCACCAGACCCAGATGCCTCTTGAACACTTCCAGGGATGGCAACTCCACCACCTATGCTAGGCAACCTATTCCAGTGCCTGACACCTGGCAACAGATTTTTTTTTTCTAATTACGGACCTGAATCTCCCCTGTCTCAGCTTAAGGCCATTTCGTTTTGTCCTCTCACTGCAGGCACAGCAGGAGCAAACAATCCCCACCTCCAGTCAGCTGGAACTTCTCCAGTTAACCAGGACTGCTGGTAGATGATTTGGCAAGTTCTTCCACCAGTTCCCTCATTACTACAGGATGGATCCCATCAGGCGCCACAGACTTGTGTCTAACTGGCATAGCAGGTCACTAACCACCTCCTCCTGGGTTATTTGGGCTTCACTCAGATCCCTGTCCCTGACTTCCAGCTCTGGGGGCTGCGACATCTGATCTTGATAGTAAAGACTGAGACAAAAAAGGCATTAAGTACATCAGCCTTTTCCTCATCCTTTGTCACTATACTACCTCTGTATTCAACAAGTGATGGAGACTCTCCTTGGCCCTCCTTTTGCTGCCAATGTATTTATAGAAAGTTTTTTCATTGTCCTTAACTGAAGGCCAAATCAAGTTCTAGCTAAGCTTTGGCCGTTCTGATCTTCTCCCTCAATGACTTCACTGCATCCTGATAGTCCTGGGAAGTTACCTGGTCCTCCTTCCAGAGACAATAGATTTCTTTCTTCCCTATGTTCCAGCCAAAGTTCTCTGTTTAACCAGGTCAATCTTATCCCTGACAACTTGTCTTTCTACATGTGGGGACAGCCTGCTTCTGAATATTTAACAATTCCTTTCTAAAACACATCCAGCCTTCCTGGACTCCTTTGCTCTTCAGGGCTGAGTCCCAAGAGACTCTTGCCAATCAGTCTCCTAGACATGCCAAAGTCTGCCTGCTGGGAGACCAAAGTGAAAGTTCTGCTGGTGCCCCGCCTTACTTCAGTATTGAAAACTAACATTTCATGGTCACTGTGCCCAAGACAGTCACTGACCACCACATCAACCACTAGTCCTTCTCTGTTCACAGTTAACCAGTCTAGCAGGGCACCTCCTCTAGTAGGCTCATTTACCAGTTTTGTAAGGAAGTTGTCTTCCACACACTTCAGAAACCTTCTAGACTGCATTGTCTTTGTTGTGTTGTATTTCCAGCAGACACTTGGCAAGTTGAAGTTGTCCACAAGTATTAGAGCTGGAGACTGAGACTTCTGCCAGTGCTTGTAGAATGCCTCATCAGTCTGTTTATCTTGGCTGGGTGGTTTAACAGACTCCTACCACCCACCCTGCTGATCTGTGCCCTGATCTTCACCCATAGGCATTCAACCTTGTCATCTTCATCATCATCACTTTCAATACAAACAAAACACTCTCTAATGCACAGTGCTACCCAACCCCTCTGCTGCTTTGCCCGTCCCTTCTGAAGAGTTTATAGACATCCATTGCAGCACTCCAGTCATGGGAGTCATTCCACCAAGTTTCCGTGATGGCAAACACATTATAGCTTTTGTGCTGCACAGTGGTTTCCAGCTCCTCCTGCTTGTTATCCACGTGCATTGGTGTAGGTGCACTTCAGCTGGGCTGTCCATTGCACCAACTCCGGCATGTCACCCTCAGGCTCATCTCGAGAGAGCCTGGCATTATCTCCTTCCCCTTCTAACCCAGTTAAAAGACTGACTGTATTACTATCTGCAACGTGATACTGTAAAGGGACAGAATGTAAACCCACCAAACTAAACTGCTCAGTTATGGTTGTTAAAAGACAAAGATGTTACTGACATTTTTAAGGCAGCTGATTCTTTCTGAAAGAAGTATTTCAAATGAGTGAAATGGCAGCCTCAATTCATATGTAGGATGAGCCCTAGTGCTGCCATAACAGAAGAAAATAACAAAGGATCCTTTTGGTTAAGTTGGCGTTTGAAACCCTACGAGTTCCTCAATATTTCCCAAGAATGTGCAAGCACCTTTTAAATGTTTCAGTCACACAGCAGAAGTTCCTTTAACTCAGAATTACATATGCAATTGGGAAATATATACATTGAGGCTTAGATAGGCATGGTAACAAGCACAGTGAACATGACTGTTCCTGTAGTTCTCAGGAGTGTGGGCCATACATGCCACTTCTGTACTAAGGGATGATGTACGCCTGCAGAAAAGCTGCACCTGTATGCTCTGGGTGCAGAAGAATTGTTAGGGCTGGCTGCCCCCAGCCTTTATGTTTTCAACTGGTACCTTGTTGTTTGTTAATACAAGGTCCAGCAACACACCTTTCCTTGCTGGCTCCTCCACCACTTGCATCAAAAAGTTAACTGCAGGAACTTCCTGGACTGTGTGTGCTGGGCTATGTTGTCCCTCCAGCAAATACCAGAGTGGTTGAAGTCCCGCAGGAGAACCAGAGCCTGTGACCACAAGGCTATTTCTAACAGCTCATAGAAAGCCTCATCAGCTTCCTCCTTCTGATCATGTAGCCTATGGTGAACACCACAAGAGTGCCACTCAAATTGTGCCTGTCCCTCAATTCTTACGCATTAATTCTCAGCTGGGTAAAGCTTGATATATTCCAGTTACTCTCACATAAAGAGCAACTCTACCACCTCACCTCTCTGACCTGTCCTTACTAAAAAGCAGATTCCTATCATACCCATCCATGGCAATATTCCAGTCATGTGTGCGATCTCACCATGTCTCAGCAATTGCAATGAGATCATGGCCCTGCAAACACATTAATTTCCAGTTCTTCCTATTTATTTCCCATGCTGCATCCATTTGTAGGCAGGTACTAATATGTATATCTTACATATATAAAATAATATCATCAAGAAACCACGTTCCCCAGGAGGGGTGTAAGAGGATTCACTGTAACTGTAAGCACCCACAATGTGTTTTGAGTTTCAATCCTTAACTCCATGGGCATCTAACAGAGAGGACAGATAAGGTAATGACTTGGGCATGGGGATGACCTGCAATGTTTTTCACCTGCCTTGCCAGGGCTTTAGAGTCTTCCCTTGATCCCATCCATTTTTTTGGCTTGTGGTGTCACTTGTACCCATATGAAAAAGTGATGGGGGTAGTGGTCTATGTCTGGCCAGGGTACTCTCTTGGCAACACCATGGATCCCAGCTCCTGGAGGGCAGGATGCCCCTCACCACTGTCTATCAGGCCAGCAGATGGACAACTCAGTGCCCCTTAACAGAGAGTCACCCATTACAGTTATATGTTTCTTTTTACAGTGAAGTGCTGCTGGTGAGGTTCTCCTTGTTGGCCTTGTTCATGGACATATAAAGTCTTTAAAGCACCACATCTGTTTGTGCACCACAGCAGCATAGTAGAACAACCACACTGTTTTCCCAGCATGCCAATCTCCCCATACTCCTTGATCTTTTTGCTTCTGTTGACTTGCTGGAAAGGCTACTTCTCACACAAAGCAGGGATCTCTACAACTTACAAAACTCAACTGGCCCAATCTATTTCTGAAGGTCTTAAGAAGGACTTAAGGTCTTTCTTAAGTCATCAGAAAACAGAGAGATCTTCCTTTTCTTTTTGAAATCAGCCATATACCCATGGCTCTCTGTGCCTATCAACTTAATTCTTTACATTTTCTTAATTCGTTGTCAGGTGATCTGCTTCTGTGATCTGCTTCTGGAGTGAGAATCCAGATCTCATCTATCCATCATCAAACAGACATACAGCACAGTGCTAGAAAAGTGAATCATGACATTGATCTTTTGTCTTAGACAAAAGCATATTCCACCTGCATAACTGCAGAGTGCTGTGGCCTTCCTCCTGTGACTCACTCTCCAAAGGCACAATTACAACTCCTATCTGCTCAAAAAGCTGGTAACAATCACATGGAAATATATGCAGAGCAACTTGCACACTGACTACCAGTAAGCTAATGGTCTGTTGGTTTAAAACACAGGTGTTTTAATGTCATGATGAAGGTCCTAATTTAAATCCTGCTGATTCTCAACCGGCCCAAACTCCTGTCTGTAACATGCAAGAAAAATGGCTGCCTAGTTAAACCTTCAGTGATCCAGACACATGACCAATTTTACCTCCTGTATTTATGTGGTTTGAAGTCTTGCTCTAATCAAGGGCAGCTGTTAAGTCCTTTGGCAATTGTGCACAGACATTTTGATGCATGTTTGAAAATCCTTTTACAGGCCACACTCATAATTAATTCTTTTTTAAAAACACACGTGGAGTGAAAAAAAAGATTGCGTTCTCTGTTGACAAAAGGATTGATGCTATTCTACTCCAAACACACTTAAAAATGTAACAACCTGGTAAAGTAAGAACTGTTTTCAATTTTATAATAACTGTCAAGAAAACAATGTTACCAGAATCTAACAATGTTGAGAAGTTAGCTGAACCAAATCTTTCCAGTCTTCCTCC
The DNA here is from genome assembly GCA_013396995.1 of Dicaeum eximium. Taxonomy (NCBI): domain Eukaryota; kingdom Metazoa; phylum Chordata; class Aves; order Passeriformes; family Dicaeidae; genus Dicaeum; species Dicaeum eximium. The sequence goes on from VWZP01002902.1 coordinate 37,177, forward strand.
TTCCATGTACCCAAAGCAAAAAAAATTGCAAAATATGCCCTTTGCTGCAAAAGCACCTATTCTGAGCTAAGCCAATGTTTAATGTTGTCACAGTGTTAGTCAAGGAAGTGTCTATCTCAAAGGCCAATGAAAACAATGTTAGCTTTGCTGGACTTTGTTCCTCAAACAAATAAGTAGATAGCTGAAAAATATTAGGAATAATCTACACTACCATGTACCTACATGCTCATGATACTGCCTGCCCTTTGGCTGTCAAATCAGAGGAAGCAGAAGGAAGGAAAACACTCTTGAGATTATATGGCTTTCTTAGCTAAGTGGTGTACTACTTTCTTTTTAATTGGGCATACCCCTAACAGTGTTACTCTTCAGTAACATAAATCAGAAGGCAGGTCCACTGTCAGTTCTTCAATAAAAGTATTCATGTGCTGTCCTGAAGAGAACTCCTGAGGCAACAGGTTACAAATCAGAAAATTGTTGGAAGAATTGCAGCATTTGAACACCCCTAACACCTCTCTCTGCTGCTCTCTTTCAAGAAATGGGTGACAGCAGTAAAATTTGCCATTTAATTGTCAATTTCACCACAAGACCAATCTTATAATGTAAATACCGTGAAACAGAATGCAAAGCATCTGAATTAAGGTCTAGCTGAAATCAGAGTACAGAGACCTAAATTCCTGCACTGCATAAGCCAGATCGCTTAGACTTTGAGCAAATTTACAGTGGCTGTTACTTGACTGCAATCTTACCTCCTCTCCTTTCCTGATTACTTCTGCTGCTGCTGCTGCTTCAAAGGAACAGAAGAGAAACTCTACAATGCCACAGAGCAGAACACTCTTGCTGCCTGTTCCAAGCAAAGGTAGTTTTACTCCAGACAATAATCAGCCTGATAAACCCATTAGAACTGTAACTCTTCAAGGCAAAGAGAACACTGCCATAAAAAGCTGCAGAGTCATGATTATGTGTCAGTATAACTCATCTGTCATGGAAGATCCATCTTCACCATAGTAACAAAATTCGGTTTGTTGGATTGCTGCATTTGAACAAGTCTGTATGGCACTAACATACATATATATATATTCTAAACTAGCTTGGAAAACCATTAGAATATTTCAGACAGCAGAAACCATAGTGCAGGTGAACAAAATGCAGCCTCTTCTGGGACAGAAAATATAGCAGCCATTTGGCAGTGTAACAGCCTAGGAAGGGAAAAGAGAGTTTATTAACCCATTCAATGAACACAAGGAAAAGGTATGTATGTTTGTACAACACTGGAGCCTGGCCAAGTTATGAATGGAAAAGCATTCCTCCCTACTTGTTAATAGCCTTGTTCATACAATACTTACCATAAACTGACAATTTCTGGGCAATGATGTGGTTTTGGCTTTCCATGCTTAGTGTACCACAGCACAGCTTTAACTTTCTTTAACTCCTTATGTCTTCAATAACAAACATTCTGGTTGCCCACTAATTTCACAGGGACACTGGAAGACACATGCTGTTCTAAGGGCCCCTCTCCAGAGGGGCTGCAAGAGGCAGCAAAATGAAACATTATCAGAAGTAGCAAGCAGCACAGTCTTGGTGATGCACTCAGAACCAGACTTCCTGTTCACAGCACAGAGATATTCCAGTAGTTAACTGAAAAACACAGGCCCCACATCTGACAAAATTCAACATGACACTAACAAGGAGCTGTAGTTGACAGGTTCATATCACAAAAGAAAATTTTGTTCTAAGATGATTACTGTGCTAAATTCATTTTCAGTGGGCCATTAGAAGAAATAGTCAGGCAACTTTAACTCCTCACACTGCAGCCCTTATGTCCTCTAATGTAAGGCGTTTTCTGATCCTATGTACCGACTCAGGAAGCTTGTATGTGTATGAGAATATTCTCAGTGCATATCAAAAGATGATTGATAAAAGGAAAGCCATTTAAAATTATTCTGGAATTTACACTCACAGGTGACAGCAAGAAATTTCAAGTTATATCAGTAGGCACA
>VWZP01002902.1:39184-82482 GCA_013396995.1 Dicaeum eximium
ATTATATCAGTAGGCACACGTGCACACACACACACACACACACACACACACACACACACACACACACACACACACACGAACAAATTCAAACACAGGCATACAGGGAAGGCTGCAGAAAAGCTATCATTGACTGACAGGTTTTGAATCCAGCATAATTCCAACCAGGAACAAAAACCATATAAAGAGAATTTTAATATTTTGATTGCATATGCCCTAAGACTTACATTTACTGGTAAAGTATGGGCCAAAGATGTTTGGATTTACACGGCACTCAAAACCTACTATTTTCTGTGCAAAAGGAGCTACTATCATTTAAACAGATTATTCCAGTATGTCATTAATAGATAAGATCTGACTCTTCAGATGCCACAGGGTCCATCTGGTACCTAGAAATCAAAGAAAGCTTAGCCACTAATTTCCTTGAAAATAAGTCTGGAAAATCAATAAGCAAAACTATCCTACATCTTTCAAAGAAAAAAACCTAAGCAGAATAAGAATATATTAATGTCATTAGCAAAGGACAGTAATGGAAACAATTTCAAAGGATGCAATAACTTGATTTACACCAACAACTTTCGTAAGATACGTTCAGGGCTAAGTAATATTTTGAAGCAAATGAGTCAATAAACATCAAATGCACAACTGGATCAAATGTTTTAAAAGAGAACAAACAAAAGGGTTATTTTAAGACATAACTAGCCAAAAATAAGTTGATCTGCTCTATCATCAAATTCAGCTGAAAAAGGCAGGCACCCTGATTTGACTAAAGTAAATTTTTCTCTTTTATGGATTAATTACAGGGTTAATGCAAACTGAGTCCTCCCCTAAACTGGCATCCATCATCAAATTCTAAAAAGTAAGGCAACAGTAAGAAAGTTAATTGTTCCATTCCCTGCAGTAGCACCTCATTAACATGAATGCTTAGATTTTTCTTGGACGACCAATTTCTATGGCCAGTGAAGCTGGAATACAATCTATTTCAGCATTCTCTGGGTTCTTGCTCTTTATTCTTTTAGCTCACCCACTCACTCATAACATTTTGGCCTGCTTGACTTTCTTTGGCAGTTATTCATTTGGCCGTTTAGCTGTTTTCTGCTATTTTAACTTAGTGCTCAGGTGTATTGCATCATCAAGAATATCTGGTGCCCTTGGTGTGTAAGACTTTTGTAAACATCTCCTCCCACTTCCAAGATCACAGAAAACTCTTAAAACTTTCCTACAGCCCTTTACTTTATTCCTTCAGGCAGTAAAGTTTCACCACACTCCTGGAAGTTAATGCTGTGTATGGCCTTAGATTGAGATTGTCCATTGCCCTGAATCATGTGCTGCCTCTTATACATTCCCAGAATCCACTGTAATCCACTGTATCCACTTATCCAAAGTACCTCGTGTTTCTGTCAGTCACACAGTCACATGATCAAATAATTAATAATTTCTGAAAATTTAAAAGCTACTCCAAGCTTTTATTTTTTCTTTGAGACCACCAACATTAAAAGTAGACATTAAGAGAGTTTCATGCTTCTGCTTAAAAAAAACAATAAAAGGAAAAACCCAATTCAAATGCAGATGACATTAAAAACCAAGTATAATATAAACTTGAAACTTTGTGGCTAAGTCTCTTGGCGTAACCATGTTAGAAAAAAAGCACTGTGTGGAGTTCAAATATGGTACGCAGATGATAATTTTAATAGGTATCTTTAAGCACCATTAGGTAATTTTACAGCTTGTCCCTGGCCAACAAGGGAAAATGGGCTATTAAAGCTGCAGTACTAAGAACCATCTGCCAAAGCCTGCAGAGGCTGGCTTGTTGAATTAGTGACTGGGGTCTGCACCTGAGAGGCCTTGCACTCATGTCTTTGTCTATCACAGTCAACAGGAATTAACAACAGGCAGTTTAAAAAAGAAAGCAGTGTCCATTTCGCTCTTCAAAGAGTATTGGAAGTTCCCCTACTTTCCTTTTTGGGATCATATTCTGACAAATAGGTTGTTAGTCAAAACTTTATTCATTGGGTAACAGAATTGGTGGTGGAAGATAACAGCTTTAAATTCTTATCTGGCTGAATGAATCTAGACCAGATGAATATATATATTATAGAGGAGAATTCTGGGAACATATAGCAGCCAAGAAGAGAGAAAAGAGAAAGATATTATTTGTTCTGTTCTCAGGAAGAAGCTCATTTGAAGAAAAAGAAAAGCAAAAATAATCTGAAAGTAGTAAGCCTGATCTTCAATATTCTAGTTTCTGTAGTCAGGCATACTACAGTGAAGGCAATTTTCTGTTTTAAGTAATTTAAAATTTATCTGGGATTTGAATAATAATCTGTATTTCCATACTATCTTTTTCTTTTTGCCCACAAGACAGATCATCCAAATAGATTTTCTCAAAAAGTAAGCGTCTATAAGCAGCTACACTCTGAGAGGTTTTATGGAAACAGATTTTGCTTGCCACACCTTCTGTTATTCCTCCGCAGAGCCACCTGCCTGTGCCTCCCAGCAGCTTCCAGCTACACTGTCTCAAGAGGTTTTGGAAGAAGGGGGTTGACATCCACCAGATACAGCAGAGAACATTTTGGCAGGTCAGATTCAGGCTAGTTTGCCATCTAGAGTTATACCACAAAATGTCATTTAAAATGTAGTAACATGGACATTAAAAACTGTAACGCTTGTTCTAAGTGACCACATTATAAACGTTGATGGAAGGACTGCAGTTAGAGGACTGCAATGAAGGGATGCAGGCTTTTAAGGAAGGAGAGGCAGGCACGGGGATTTGGGGAATAACCTGTTGCATGAGAGCATCTGAAATGCAAACAGCTCTGCCTTGGGGAAGGACAGGAGTCAGTGAAGGGCTTCTGCATCAAGATTAGTGGGCAGACCAACATGGACACTGTTATGGTGGGAATGTGCTATGGCTTGTCTGCTCAGGAAACTGTAGGTAATGCCTTCAGCATACAAGCAGAAGTTTTCACTGCCTCTGATCCTCAAGGGGAGCCTTAACACCCTTTAGATCTACTGGAAGGCCAGTCCAGCAGAACTCAAGTAAAGTAGGATACTTCTTGAGTGCACTGCCATCTCCCGGAACACATAATGGAAGCCAAGAAGAAAAAGGCACTCATCCAAGTCTGATACTTAAAGAAGGTGGAAGAACTGTTGGGAAACACTAAAGCTGGAGGCTGCCTTGGCTGCAGTGACTATTAAGTGGTGGAGGGCAGATCCTAAAAGGAGATACAAACGCAAAAATCAAGACCACAGCCTTGGATTACTCAAAAAGCCATTTCCATCTCTTCGGGGGTCTGGTTGGAAGAATGCCATGGGATAAAATCCTGTGGACCAGTAGGGCTGGCTGATATGAAAGGATCACCTCCTGGAGCTCAAGAAAGATCTGTCAGACAAGTATGAAATAAAGCAGGATAATCTTCTTGGAGGCCTGCATGGATGTGCAATGAGCATATCACTCCTAACAGGAGCTGAAATCTTGGAAGGTATGTGAACAGCAATAATAAAGGATTTTACAAGTAAATAAACTGCAAAAGAAAACCAGGAAAATAAGGTTCTGCTGCTGAATGTAGAATGGGAACTGATGACAAGTGACACAGAAAAGTTAGAGCCTTCCTAGGCTCAGTCTTGACTAGTTAGAGTGGCCTTTAGAAATCCAAGGCCTCTAAGACCAAAGGGAAAGTATGGAAAAAAGAATAATTATCCTCAGTGGAGAACTGACTTAGGGGAAGGTTAAGCATATTTGACATCCATAAATCCATGGGGCCTGAAGGGATGCACCCAAAAGTGCTGAGGGATCTGTTACTTCAAGGCCACTCTTGATTATCTTTGAAAGGTCATGGTGACTGAGGGATGTTCCTAGAAACAGGAGAAAGCAAAGATCACTTCTATCTTCAAGAAGGGTGAGTTGGAAATATGGGGAACTCTAGGACACAGAGACTCACCTCAGTCTCTGGGAAGCTGTTGGGAGAAAAATCTTCCTGAAACACATTTTCAAATACGTGAAGGAAAAGGAGTTAAATAAGAGCAGTCAGCATGTATTTATGAGGGGAAAATACACTTGTCCAACCTGATAGCTTTTACAGTGAGGTCACTAGCTAGGCAGATAAAATGGGGAGAACAGCTGATGTTCTTTAGCCTGACTCCAGTGAAGTCACTCTATCTCTGCCATCACAGACAAGCTGACAAAGTGAGGGTTAGAAAAGTGGGCAATGACATGGATTGTAAATAGGCTGAGCTGCTGGCCCAAGGAGTTGCTACCAGTGGCTTGAAATCCAGTTGGAGGCAAGTCAGTAGCTGTGTATCTCAAGGCTCAGTACTGGGGCCAATTCAGTTTAATGTTTTCACCGATGGTCTGGGATGCTGGTCAGAGTACACCCTCAGGAAGTTTGCAGATGACACAAAGCTGGGAGGACTGACTGATAAATCATATGGGTGCAGTGCTGTTCAGAGGGACCTAAAGAGGTTGGAAAAACAGGCAGAGAAAAGTCTCATTAGGTTCAGCACAGGTAAATGCATAGTATTGCTCCTGGGGAAGAACAACTGAGGCACCAGCACATTCTGGCAGCTGAGTAGCTGGAAAGCTATTGCTGAGGAGAAAAAAGCTTTGCTGAGGAGAACATTTGGGTTCTGGCAGACCAAGCTGACCATAGGTGAACAGTATGCTCTCAGGGTGAAAAAGGCCAACAGCATCCTCAGCTGCATTAAGAAGAGCACTAGCAGCAGGCCAAAGGAGGTGATCCTTCCCTCTAGTCAGCCCTGGTGAGGCTGCATCTGAGTGCTTGGTCCAGTTCTGGGCTCCTCAGTGGAAGAAAGGCATGGATTTAACTGAACAGTGTCAAGTGCAGGACCCCAAAGATAATGGATGAAGGAACTAGAACATCTCTCATTTGTAGAGAGACTCAGAGGTAGTACTATTCACTTTGAAAACAGAACACTCAGGGGATCCTACCTACGTGTGCGAGTACCTGATGAGAGAGAACAAATATGAAAGGGAAGATTCTTTTCCACAGTCCAGCTGGCAGGACAAGAGGCAACTGGCACAAATTAAGACATGAAATGCCACCTGACCAAAACAAAATGATTTTTTGCTCTGAAGGTGATCAAGAACTGCCCAGAAAGGTTGTGGAATTTCTATCCATGGACTGACAACCTGCTCTACATGGCCCTGCTTTGAGCAGGGAGGTTGGACCAGATGATTTCAAGAGGTCTTTTCCAGCCCAAATTATTATGTGACTTTCTAATTTTGTCCAGTACAGCCCCAAATGTGAGGATCAGTGCCAGCGAGCTCACTGTCTTACCACACTGCACTCATAGCCTTTAGGAAGCACCTTTATTCCAGAGCTGCTAGGGTGTGATTTAAGCATGATCACTTTCGGAGGTGAGGAGGCCTGTTCCCATCAACCAACCTGGAGTTGCACTGTACAGCTCCCATCTGGACTCGTATGGCTATAGGAATACTTTGACAGAATAACTTAGGTACCAGACCTAGACCAAATGCTACAGATTACAGGTATCTTGACAGGTTCACAGAGCAAATCCTTCCCCAACAGCAAGAGAGGAAGGGACACACACTTGCACTTCCATCCAACAGCACAGCTGGAGACTTGGAAACAGATTCAGGAATGCAGACAGCTTAAGTCCATGCTCAGCCAGGTACCCTGGTGAAGGCAGAATACGTCTTTGACACTGGACAGTTTGTTTTCTCTTTGCTGGAAGAGCAAAAGCCAGTTATCACTGGAAACATTTGTAAATACCTATCTTGTAGTCTGGGGCCAGAAATTTAGCAGGTCACAGTTTACATTATTACAATCTGTAACATGCAATAAGACTGAAAAGGACTTGTTTAGTTCAAAAATGTAATATTCCAAAAGTCAAACTATTAAAAGAAATGGGGACTCTGAATTCTCTAAAGGAACAGTATTTTAATAATACCTTCAAATCCATTTGTGGCCTCCATAGCTATATATCCCCATGATGCTGAAAAGAGCTACAGTTCATTAGTTGTTACTATTTCCAGTGAGCTTTTATGGGTTTAACTGCCGGATAAAACAAGAGTTGAAATAGCTTTCAAAGGTGGCTGTATTTTTTTTTTCCATGATCCCTGCAGCTGCCTGACACAGAAGTTTTTGTCAAAACAGAAATCCAGTTTTGTTGTGCCACACATAAACGAGGTTTGGTGCACTACAGTGGTACTAGTGTACATCTGAGGATCCCACCTGTTCAAGAAATTTTCTGTGACCTTTAGGAGAGTTTTGGCTAAGCAGCCACTTAGCCAAAGTGCTAAATGGCACTAACTGCAAATGGTGGAAAGAATTGGTTATGGTTATGGTTTTTTTAATCTATTTCTTTGTTTTGGCCTACACACTCTGAAATATTTCCAATGACAGAAATAATTAGTATAATGCTCCCAGTTATGCCACAAAGAATCAGCCTGTCTTAGAAAGGTTTTATAAAAGATTCAGATTTTAGATTCAAAAATCTCACTGAAAGTCAATGATATTTAGAGCCTGACTCTGTTTCCTCTATACTTATGAAAATGAGCCTGATGATAAAAAATGTCAGGGGAAGCTGCATTACCAAGAAAACAGAATCCTGATACAATAAATATAGCTTTGGTTAATTAGCCCTATAAAAACACACATACAGAAAAGCCTGCTCAAAAAAATCAAGGAGGCTGTCACCAGCATTTACTTTGAGAATTAAAAGATTGTTATCGTTTATTTAAAGAGGAACTGTTAAGACATATTGTAAGTGAAATGAAAAGAAGTTTTGTGTGCTTTAACAGCTGAGGCCTTATAACAGGAGACATGCTAGACTACGCTTGTGCAGATGACTGAAGATATTAACAAGGAAAACCTTCATTTTAGCTAAGGCTATATTCCATGTGATAACTTTTTCATCTTGAATACATACAACATTGCTTGCTTTATTGTCAAACTTCTCAACTCACACAAAAGCAGCTGAATCTTTAGAAAGATGTCCTCAGTGTCCTGCAATCCAATTATCTGCAAGCGGCATAAACTATGCAAAACCAAAACTTTATCACAATGTTGGTGGCAAATGACCACATGAGTGAATACCCAAGTTTCTCTGAGCCAACAAGCTTCAGTTGTGTTTGGGTTTTTCCTTGTTTTCTCTTTTTCTGCTGTTGGCTTCTCAGAAGACAATTATATTATTGTCTCTTTTTTTTTNTGACACCTTTTGCCTTAGGACATTTACAAATATCTGCAATCTCTGTGTCAAAAATATATCTTGTTAGTCAACTGATACTCAACCAGCTCCAGTTAAAACACAACCTGAATACTAAAATTAGCATTGTTTTTTGCTCAAAAATTTTGGGTCTGGATGTGACTGCTACTGTGACATAAAATGTTTTCAACATATGACTGTCCAAGGACAATTTATCAACTGTGCTTTTCTTTGCCAGGAAAATTCATGGGCAGAATTCTCAATGCAGCCCAAAACAGTAGAAAATGGAAATGTATAAAACAGGGAGTCACCGGGAAGATAGAACAGTAAGATTGTAATTTGTGAGATTTTATTCTTACTAGAATTTCCCAGGTCAGAGAATATTTTGATTACTCTGAGACAATCTCTATCATGTGGATTGCTGGAAATTGGGAAATAGCATCTTTCCCTTTTCTTACATTCTTCTCCAATGAACATCCGCTGTTGGGCTGAATGGATCCTTGCTTTGACCTTTACAGCCTTGCTTCTGCAGATTGTGTGTTTAAAAACCAGGGATCTGGAACCAAACATTCAAAGAAGTGTAATATTGTAGGTCCTGAGTAAACAAACAGCTAGGCAAAATCTTTCTGTTTGATCTACAATTTTAATTCCCCCAGAAACTGCTTCAAGCATTCTCCTGGAGGGCTGGAAATGCATGGGATTGAAAGTCTTTCTTAAGACTTTCAGTTTTTATTCTCTTTACTCTAAATGCATGTACAGAGCTAGGAGTTTAGGAACAGATCAAGAGTACACTTGGCATCACTGATACCCCCATGTGTTTGTGACTTGTTTCTGGATCCACAAACAAATTTTTACTTACAATTTCCTACCTGAAGAACTACTTATACACTGTGTAGACTACCTTGAGTACTTGAGATTTGGTCTTCAATTTGACAAGTGAAATAGTAACATTTACTATGCCTTATAGGGCTCCTGAACAACTACTTTGCATTAAAAAAACAAAAACCAACAAACAAACAAACAAACAAAACAAACAAACAAAAAAACCCCCAAAACCCCCAAAAAACCCCAACAAAACAAACAAAACCATGCCCTAAAAATCCAAAAGAAACGCAGTCATGGTATGCAACTAATTTTAAAGCATATAAATTCTAAACAGATGTATTGTTATAATGCCTAAATATTCATTGGCTTTTTTCTAAAAGATATTATGTCATCTAGCATGTGGTTTGGACATGCTTCTGCTGCTGAGTGCTATAGCTAGCTTCAGGGATTTGTCTATTAGAGGACTGAGTTTTTTCTGTTAAGTCTGGTTAGAGTCAATGCTGTACAAATAACAATCACTATTATTTCACCATGCTAATGTTGACAGTATACATTTATTGGTAAACTATAATGTTTCTCAGTTCACCTGAACAGCATCTTTTTAAAAGAAAAGAAAATATACTTCTTTCCATATCCAGATGAGAGGTTAATCAGGCAAAGATATGCTGTTCATTGTCCTCCCTTTTCCCCTCCAACTATTAATTGACTTTGATTATTCCCTTCTTGATGATCTCTGATTCCTGCTGATTACTCAGCAACCATCCTTCTGCTTCTAAATGAGTCAAAATGCCACTGATTCACATTATGAGAAAGAAATACAAGTTTACACTGTATATTTTCAAGCATATGAAATGGCACTGCCTTCCTGAAATTCCTAGACATGAGTCACTGTGAGATGGAAAGAAATAAAAAAATCCCTTGTGTCAGCACTGTCAGTAAAGCCTGTTTCCCTCCACACTGGTGCTGAGATCCTCTCAGCATTTGTCAGGTCTTTTCTAATCTTGGAGTTTCCTGCAAGTGTTATTTTCTGCTTAGTAATACAAAACAGTCACTGAACAGGTATCACATATACCCCCTATTCCAAGGATTCTCAGCATGACTCAGAGGATTTTCCAAGTGAAGCCACCATCTGGAAAGGGAGACACACGGACCACTACAGACATCTGTGTTTCTAGGGAATTCCTATATTCATTTGCACACGGAAGAACCAACTGCCGTGGGAAATCATCTGCTGGACAGCATCCTGGGTGAGTCTTCAGGGAAAAATTTAGACCTTGGCTTTTGTGTTTTTTCTCAACTTGGAACGTCTTTTAAGTTAAATGTGTAATCAAAATTGTGTAACGACTTGAGATTTCATATAAACAGTGTTGGGCACTGAAAATTATTTTATTTTTCCACAGTCCGTAATGTGCACAAGTAAGTTTTGTGGCACTGTGACCGGAGAATTTGTACTATAAATGTTGTTTATATGTGTGACACAGAGCTTACAACTCAGCCCAAGAATGACTGTCAGGCTGCAGAGCTTTTCTCTGGGGAGCTTGTCATTAATGTGAGTTACTGTGTAGCAACAGCTGTCCGGCATCTCTCAGTCACTGCTGAGGCACACGGAGCCCACATTGAACATTACGGTAGGAAAAGTAAAGTTTATTGCTTCAATACAGCTTATGCAGACCTATCCACATGGCTTGCAGAAGGTATCAGAGAAGGCAACTATTTACATGATTTCTTTTACTCATCAGATCTGTTTGTAGTTCAAGCATTTGCCCTGTCACAGATACATTTATAAGATTAGCCTTCATCTTTTGGCTTTGAACGCCAAAAGGTGTATGCAGGATGCACATTTTGTTTCCTGTTTCACTGAAAGCAGTTTCTGGAATGTGTTGGTTTATGGGTTTCAGTCAAAACTGCTCAGCTTACAGTCAGTTACAGCATTAAAAAGAGAGTAAAAGAGAATTATTAAATTCCAGATTCTGGTGTATGTCTGTGCAATTACAGCCAAATAGAAAGTAGATTTTCATGGGAGTAACAGCTCTGTGCAGAGATAACTTATGGACAGATTGGAGGCTGTAGATGAAGTCCTACAGGGCTTAAAAACCATGACCCTGTAAAGCTGTACATCTCCCATGAACAGCCACAGGATGATAGTTTAAGAAGCAACCAAGCAAGTCACATAGAAAGGCCTGCACTGGTGAACTGAGAAAACACAACTTACAGTTATCAAGGACTCACCACCAATTAACACTCATCAGCTACAGACATGCCTTATATTGGTCATATTTATAGAAGTGTTTGCATTGCAGCTCTGAAAATCTAAGGCTTCTGGTTTGATTTTTCCAGGACATTGAAAAGGTGCGAGAGAGCATTTTATGCTTTCTTGGATAGACCCATAGAAACAGGGAAGAATAACCTACCAAAGCTTTTAAGTTTTGTTTAGGTTTCTTGAAGTCAGGCAGTCCCCTAGCACATGTGTACACCAGCTATGAATCCTGTGTGGTGCTAATAGTTTGGCAGCTATGATAAAGGCACGAACAAGCTCTTCTCCCATGGCAAGCCAATGGTGACTTGAACCAACTTTCAAGAGTAACTCAGCTTTTCCTGAATGTAGCACTTTAATCTGTTCTGTTTTAATGAATGGCTGAATCACTCTATCACAGTCTTGCAGAACATATGTGGCAAGCCTTGGGTCGTTTTACTAAGGACAAGGGGACAGTGAATAAACAGGAGGTTTGTGTGTACTGCAGAGAAGTTTTCTAACAAAATGGACATTGTCCTTAACAGTTCAAATACTGACAATGGTGCAAGACTGATGTCTGCTTTTTTCTTCTCCTCCACCTCCTAAGCAACCTTATATGTTCATATACAGGGTTGCATGCGCTTATATTTTTCAAAAAAAAAAAAAAAAAAGGAGACTATTGTCTCCTTTTTAACTAACTTCCTACTTAAACTTATCTGTTAAGGTCCCAGGCCTCTCACAACCTTTAATAATCAATACACAAAAAGAAATACAACTATCTTTTTCTAGATCACACCACAGTCAAGATTTCAAGTTGTTTACCTCAAAATACTGAGTAGCTAAGGAACAGAGTACTGACAATCCTCTGCCTGAGGGACTACAGTGGCCCACATACCACAAAAATAGTGAATACGACAACCACAGAACTAAAGGGAAGGCACTCAGTCTCTGAAACAAAGTCCCTTCAGAATGACCCCCATCAGCACTACCTCTCACTTTTTTGGTATGGCCTTAACACATGCAAACACACTCAGGAAGAGAAGAAATACATAGGATGTAGTCATGTAGACAAGGACTAAACATGTCATGTGCAGCACTACTAGTGAGTGTTCAGCTAAAAACCTGACCAGACTAATATGATGCAGAAAAATCTGTCCTAGCAGAAGTCATACAAAACAGCTTTTCTCTGGAAATAATTTTTCTTCCTGTAATCTCTTGCTGACTTTTTTTTTCTATGAGCATGTAAAGTTCCTTAAGGCAGAGAACTTCTGCAGAACTAGGCACAGAAATGTACTCATACTGTTGTCTTTTAATGGTAAACACACAAGTGACTTAATCACACCTATAAATACTCATATTGAAAAAGTCTGATGGTTTTCTCTGTGGCATTATCAGAATGAACACTGTACTTAAAAATGTTTCAGGTTGTCTGAGCATGTAATTCTTGGCTTTGTGCTTAAAGATAAAAGAATCATGAAATTCTTTAGGTTTGGAAAGACCCTTGAGATCAAATTGAATCGTAAACCTTACACTGCCAAGTCCATCACTAAGACATATGCCTAAGTGCCTTCCACATGACATCTACCTGTCTTTAAAATATCTCCAGATGACTCAACCATTTCTCTGGGCATCTTGTTCCGATGCTTTTCGTGAAGAAATTTTCCCCAATAATCAATCAAAACTGCTCCTGGCACAACATGGGGCTATTTCCTCCTGTCTAGTTGCTGACTACCTGGGAGCAGAGGCTGACCCTCGCCTGGCTACAATCTCCCATCAGGTGGCTGTAAAGAGTAATGCCCCTCTCAGACTCCCTTTCTCCAGACAAAACAGTCCCAGCTTCCTCAGCCACTCTACATAAGACCTGTGCTCCAGACCCTTCACCAGCCTTGTAGCTGTTCTCTGAAATCGCTTCAGCACCTCCATGTCCTTTTTGCAGGGAAGGGCCCAGAATTAGGCACAGCATTCAAGGTGGGCCTCACCAGTGCCAAGTACAGGGGAAAGATCCTGTCCTTCTGACCTGTCCTACTGGCCACACCATTTGTGATACAAAGGCTTTTAGCTGCACAATGTTTTTTTATCCATGCATTTCTACGTACATATTTGACTTTCTTTTTAAAAAAAAAACCTATAAAAACCATGAGAACCTCATTTAAAAACAACTTAGAAGTTTTCTCCCTCCTAAAGTTTCTGCTTTTGTTCCATTTACATGCTCTGTGTGAATTTAGAAGGCCAAAATTCTATTTGAGAGAGGATGGAGAAACTTAAAGATAGTATTGATGTTTCTGTCTGAAGCAAAAAACTTCTCCTGGATTTAGGCCTTCCAAAAGTTCCCGAAGAGGCACACTAAGTGGCACTCCAGTCACTCAACAGTGAAGTCAAATTGATATTTTACTTTAAACAAATTAGGACTAAATTATTTTATTTTCATGTCTCTATGACCACACTATTCTGATGATTGTTGCCATATATCTGGTGCAGCAGATGATGCCCTGTCATACATCTCTTCCCTTGGCCAGGTTGTGCATAAAATATGCCCCAAAGTACAAGTGTTGTCCTCAGAAGACTGACCTTAAGGATGAAAATACATTTCTCAAAGTAGGGACTACCATTAATTTTCTACAATATTTTTGAGCTTAAACAAAAAGTTCAGTTTGGCAAAAAAACCAAAACCAAAAACAAACAAACAAACAAAAAAAACCCCACAAGCAAAAGGTAGTCACTAAAAATTGATTCCTGTGAATCTTATTTTGTTTATGTGCCAAACAATGAACCAGCAAAATCATTATGATATGTAAATTCTTCTCCTACACACATTCTGCCTCACAGCCTGCAACACAAAGTCTTTTTTGTAAGATTTCACATAAGAAGCTATTCTTCTTGTTCATCAGAGGAAGGAATTCACACATGACTGCAGAATGCAGAATGCTCAGTTCACAAAAACCCACTTTCCAAGGTAAAGCATGTTCAAGGTATCACATTTCCCACACTTTTTGAGTTGGGCACAAGCTCAACCCTAGCATGCCTACTTAAACACTGTAGACATTGGCTGTGCTGTGAAGGTATGTATAGAGAAGAGGTCGCAAGTTCAGCTAGGGCAGAAGCTGTGGTTGTGGCATTGCTGATTCTCTGAGAAACTAATTTAAGTAGTGTCCCACAACATATGTACTGACAATGTGATGGAAAGCTGAATTCCTCAAGAACAAGGGAAATAGCAGATATTGGTCAGACCACCCCAGTTCCTACATGTACGTCTTGCAGGTGTTCTGTACTTCTCTCTTCCTCCAAAAACAGTATCAGACTGAGCAGAGATCCTGAAACCTTTGCAGAGCCAGTTAACACATCCCTCTCCTCTCAAGCTTTCCTTCCACCACCATTCACGCCACCACTTACGTTGATTTCCCTTTTTTTCCCCTCAAGTTTGAGAAATGGAGAATGGAGGAAGAAAGTCACTGAAACCTGCTTCTTAGTCTGTTAGCAAAAGTGCTTCTTAGCCTTTAATGACTGCTATAATACTGAAAACACATCACACAAGGCATCAGACTCCCAAAACGCATTCTCCTGGTGAGAGAGCATTCCTTCATACCAGCAGTGCCAAATCCTTCTCATGGAAAAGCAGAGAATATACTAATACATTTGCACTTACTTTCTACTGTACATATCTTATTCTACCAAGAGAACTAGACTGCAGAATGAGTTAATTCATATGTCTGAGCTGGCAGTGGACCTTTATGTACCCCAAATGATACACGTGGCAACAAATCAAGGGGGTACACTGAGGAAGGCATGCCAGTGATATGGCCTGAGGACTAGACTACTAGTCTAGACTATTCCCAAGCTTCAGTCCCTATTCTTTTGTAAGTAGAATACCTAAACTAATCAAGGTATTTTAGATATCAGATAAAAAAAGGGACTCAAATTCCTCCAATTTACAATCAGTCAGCAAGAAAGTAATGCAATGCTAAGCCTACTGCAGTGGTAGGCTACAGTTATATGTTAGATAATATGTGTGTTAGAGATTAATTGGTTCAGTAAAACAGATCAGCACACCAGTGTGCTACCCGCTTCCCATATCTGCTCACAGACAACACTTTCCACATAAGCAAACCACACTAAAACAGAACAATATTGGAATATTCCAAGGCAGAAACTTGGTATAACAAAAGCCTGCAGAAATACCAGTGGAAGCAAAATCACCTATTTCTTTGCACCTTCAACCAATCTTCAACTCCAAAAATCATTTACCCTGAAGAAACAAAAAACAACCAATGCTTGAGAAATCAAACCTATTTTTCACTACGCAAAATATATGATACTGCTTCCTCTGATATCATCCTTCTTCATGCCGTGTTGTCAAAGTCCAGATAAAAAATGTAGCTAACACACCCTTTCTGCCTATAAGAGTAGAACAGAAAAGTGATAGAAGCTATGAAACAAACCACAGGTTTGTCCAGCTAAATAGCCATCAAGTCCAAGAGTAAGGTATTTCAAAGGTCTGGAAACAGTGATAGACACAGACTCTTGATCATCTACCAATTAGTCACAGGCCCTAGCTGCCTATAAACTCCAAAATATTGGGCTGAACTTACCTAAACATATGGCATTCTTTTTGTTTGTTACTCATCCGGGCCAACTAATATATCACAACTTACATTTCGTAAAAAAGCTCACAGCTTTTCCATTTGAAAGCAGTAAATCAGGACTCATTAATTAAAACTGCTAAAAATCATGCAAGTACATGACATTTCTAAAGTGTAACTTTTTTGTTGTTGCATGCAGCCACAGCTAAATATTTATGCTGTCTACACTACACAATGCACTCTTCCACTTTCAGCAAGGATACTTCAACCTACTTGTGCTACTCTTCAGGGAGAATATTATAAAAGGAAATTTGTGAAGCTGTTAACAGCCCTCTCATCTGGGTGGTCTGCTTAAATAATAATAATGCTTATTAGTTATATTTAGTACTGAAAACAATACTTTAGAGAATAACTAACAACTTGTGAGTTTTGGATGAGAAATCAAGAGAGGGTGGGAGGGCTAAGTTCACTGCATTCTTGACTCTCCACTGTCTTGCACATAAACGTACACACTATGAGAGCACTCTGACTAGTTTTGCTTTCCATCCATTCTGTATCTGTCTAAGTAGCTGGACAAAGTGCAAAGCCATACAAATTTGATCACCCTCAGTGATTAACCTGAGACGCTCATCAGGGACAAACATTTAAGGCTAACAAACACTACCATACCTAGAAACCACAGTTAACATTTCATACACTGCATACTATTTCTGATCCCTCCTCCTCCCCACCTGCTGCTCAACAGCTTTAATGTCCCTAAGTACGTGGGAAGAGAACATACTTCTTACAAGAATGAAAGGCAGTTCATGCTTTAGAATTTCTTCCTTACACTTACCTACACTTGTAGGAAATATATCCTCATTGTTGATTTGCACCTCGATCCAGTCCATGAGGAGATTCATGTATTGGGGTGCTGGCAATGCTGTGGGCTTCTTGTACTTCAAGTCATCCTGCCACCGGTACTCATACTTGGGGCCTCCAGACATCACTGGGCAGGTCCTCTCCGTGCAGAACTCACAGATAGTTCCATAAATGAGGTTGATCCTATTGAAGAAGTCAACAACATGAACAGCCACCCAGTCATTCTGGTCTTCTCCACTGGGCAACTGCACGGCTGCTTTCAAGTCCACGCCTGAGCTGAGAGATGCTTGCGCTCGTTTGTGAAGTTCAAACCTCTGGGTTCCAGGCTCAAACTTGCGTTTTGGGCGGAAAGTCTTATCTTTATTAAAGACTTGCTTGAGTGCTATGGACATGTCTGCTAATCTTCTGCACTGCAGCAGCTGGCAGGATAGCACGTCTGAGATTTAATGCCAGTATCTGAAAACAGCTGCTCTCTACCACAGGCTTTCCAGGCCCTGCTCTTTTTCCCAGAGAAGCTTGTATCAACTTCAGAGCAATTTATTAGCTCTTCCTCTTGAAAGCCTTCCTGAAAGGCTTCATTTCCCTACGGATACAGAAACAATACACATCAATGGAGAGCTTAAGTCTGGTCCTGTCAGTTTGCTACTGTTTTACCAGAATTTTCTAGAAATTATAAGATGAAAATTAATATATAACAAACTAGTTTTAAAAACTGCCCAACCCCTAACTTGAAGATTTAATTTCTTTAAATGTGCCTAATTTTCTGAAGTATTAAGGAATTAACTTCTCTGTTCTTTTAAAATACCTACTCAAATAAAGTCTCTTAAGTTTTAAAGATGGGAATTCAATAAATCTTGTATGTTCTTCAAATTTTAAAACCAACTTTTTCACTTTGCTACATTTTACAGTCACTGCATAACATTTGAAATGTGCATATAAGTTAAGGAGAAAAAATACAATGTGACAATTTAGAATCTTTATCTAACTGCTCCTAGAGATACCAATGGGGCCTCTAAGCATTTGCCATCGCTTCAGTGCTCATCTCTGTTGAAAAAGAAATCAGCAAGGAAAACTTATCCATATTAGTTTTCTGTTTTAAATTATTGAGGTGTTTGCTTTTGCAAATCACACGGAACCTAGTAAGAAGGATAACTACAGTATTGCACTGAAATAATTCCCATTTCCCAGGAAAACTGTATGGAGATCGTTACTTTTATTGACTCAACTTCAGAAATTCAGTAGTGGACTTAGATTTCTATTGGGTTGTGTAGAACTATTAGCAATTGTGAAGCCACCACTTTTTTATAGCTCTATTCATCTTCTTTACAGGACAGAACTTGGCATTGTTCTAATGAAAGCAAGAGCACAGACTTTGTGTTGTTCCATTTAACCTAAGCTGGCGATGGAATGGTTTCAACAGTGAGCCTGACCAAACAAATAAATTACTGCATTATAGCTTTGCTTGCTCTCATATATACATACATGAAAAAGAGTATATTATCACTAAATCCATACACTTAGAAGTGACAGGATAGATAGGTGCTGTTTCAATTAGACTTTTGTTTTAGTACTAAAGATTTTGTGAATAAATATAGAGAATAAGCATTTAATTCTGTGCAATATTTAAATTAAATAACAGAATATGCCTCAAACCTGCACAGCAATACAAAAATAATCCCCTATCAGTGGCCAATTCTTATGGGATTATCTGTGTTCCACTGTTTCCCTTAACAGATATCATGTCCATGAAAATTTTACAGTGTGGCAGTGTGTGCCTAGCACTAAATTCTTCTGAAGACAGTTGCCTGAGGCTTTGCCGAGGGGTAAAAAGGAAGAGAAAGAAAAAAAAAAGTTGCTATCTTCTTAATAACCACAAGAAAGCAACACATACCGTAGCAAAGAGAAATGTGGTGTGCTAGACCCTGTGTCCACACAATAGGATATAAGTGCCATAAAAAAATCCTCTCCCAAATATGTGAAAGACTAGCATGCAAGCTAATTTGCTGGCAAGCAGCAGTCATATGGAACCAGCAAAGAAGTGCTTGCTTTAATTT
The DNA here is from genome assembly GCA_013396995.1 of Dicaeum eximium. Lineage (NCBI taxonomy): Eukaryota > Metazoa > Chordata > Aves > Passeriformes > Dicaeidae > Dicaeum > Dicaeum eximium. The sequence continues at coordinate 56,920 of VWZP01002902.1, forward strand.
TTCCTGATGGCATGAAGGAGGGATATTCCCATCATGACCTTATAAACAGTCATTTTTTTCCATATTTGCAAAATCCATGAAGTTTTTTGTTATGAACTCCAGGGAGATTATTGTCATACCTGACACATCCCTTGAGTAATATTCAAAGACTGAGATCCTGAATATTCCAGTCCAGCAAATCTTTCCCTGACAAAGGTCAGGGAAAGCAGACTTTAAACAAAAGTAGCCTTGGAACAGTTAAGTGTCATTAGCAGGAAATGAAGGTACTTTTAAATAGTCAACTTTGCCCTACAATTTGTTGTTTGTTACTAAGACCCAAAACTTCCAGCTCTCAAATACTCTGTTGCAGCCATCTGTTTATTTAAAAGTCCTTAAAAATATAGGTGAGTAGTGCTGCATAAGCTGAGCCTGTGATTGACACACTTGGAGACAGCATGGAGCCAATGTCCCAGTTTGCAATAATAAGCAGGTTAAGTCCAGAATTTTACAGCTCAGGTAATTACTTTCTTCCCCACATTAATATACCTGCTGCTCTTATGTGGTTTGACTCCCTTCATCACCTGCAAATATTCACCAGAATATGCAAGGAGTTTTATTTAAAACAACAAGCTGAGCACCAAATAAAACTCATCTTCAAAAGAGACATTTTGAAGCACAGTACTCACTGCATCTGAAGCTCCTTAAAGAAAAACAGGACACACTGTATTTTATAAGCTGTTTTCTACTAAATACGCAAATGAAATTGATCACATTAAATAATGTTTCCCACTCCCCTCCATATATTCAGGAAATCTGCTTAAATTGAATTAATTCAGAGAAAATTCAACCAGAACATTCAGCAAAAAACTCATTATCTCAAGTCTTATGTTGATGTTGAAGGTCTCTATGGAAGCACACATTCTGGTCAAATTCACCTCAAAGAGTCATCCAAAAGATTACTCTACTGTGCAGCCAGATGAAACTGTTATTTAACTCACCAGGGCAGAACCAGAACAAGCAAGAATTTCCTATACATTTTGTGTCTGGAGAATTTTCTGTTCAGTATCCTGCAATAAATGCCAAGGCTCTTTCTCTTTCATCTTTCTGTAACTTTACAAAATACAAAAATACAAAGGTGGCTTGTATCTCACTGCTTAAATTCTCTTAAGAGATACACCTCTGCTCAGAGCATATTTTTTTCCTCTTTCTCTATTTGTAAATGTGACTGAAGGCTGTGCAATGCTAGGGGATGAATAGACTTGCTTTCTCATGTATTCTCACATTCAAGAATGCAAAATAGAAGGTGTAAGACCTGACCTTCACAAAAATAGTGCAGTGAGTCAACTCTATGAAATACTTTTTTTGCATCCTGGTTCTTGATGGTATTTGCTATCTAATTAATCATTGTCTTTACTCAAAAGCTAGCAGAAATAAACAAAAAAATAAGAATTTTGGCTTCTGTAAACGTTTACAAACAACATCACCACTACTTCCTTGGAATAAAGAAGCTTTTCCTTTACTCACAGGAGACAAAGGAACACGCTCACCTTATTTTCAGTAGAGATCAAACACAGACATTTTAGGTTTGGATCCTTCAGAGGCTGATGCTAATGGGAGAGCTCTGGCCAAAGTTGTTGGGCTCTAAGAGCATCTTTTCTGCTTAGGCAATAAAGTGGCAGGTGTTAATGGCAGGATGGCCACTCCTTTGCTTAGGCCTGAATCACTAATCCATTGCAGGAACTCAATTAACTTTATACTTCCAACACTTCCTGTACTGTGCTTGAATCAACAATCATGACAAGAGGTTTTTCATTTTATCCCAAATCACATACTGTCAATTAAAACTTTGTTTAGGGGAACTTAAATGTCAAAGCTATTGCTTCAAATTTGCATAACATTAGCAAAATGAAAACTCATCAGATAGCTTCAACAACGAATGATAAACAAAATCTCACCATTTTAAAAGCACTGAAAATGTAACTTGCCTTGCCAGTCATCACATTCACTTGTATGAGTGAAAAAGTTTTCACTTTGAATAAGTGTATAAGTTTTCACCTTATAAGAATGACAAATACTTCCAGTTTCATTATATCAATTGGTCTTGGGAGAATTGCTTCAGAGCTGAAACACTGTGGACAATGTGGTATGATAGGTCAGACTAAATCAAAACTCCCTGAAACCTGTGGTACAGTAGCACCCACCCTCATTCCACAAAAAACTAAATTTGTCTCTTGATAAGAGATACTTCACAGTTTATTGTTATAGTAATGCCAACAGAACTGCTCCTGGCTTATACATGTGTCAAAAATGATAGAAACAGATTCTAATTTTTAGGACAGGTTCTAACTATCCATAAAGGCATAAAGAATAACGTTATCACTCAGGGTATTTGGCTTAACAGTACACTGGGACAGTGTCCTGCATGTCCCTCTGAACTGTCCTGGTATGGGCAGCTCAGAGAGGTAATTCCTCCCAGTGATTCCGTTTCTCTTATTTTTTTCAGAGCAGTGTATTTCCAGGACAGTCACCAACATATTTTCCTGATGGACTATTCCACAGCATGTATAATGCAGCTGGGTAAATTCCCTTGCTGGCAGAGCCATGCCTGAGAAGGGTAACCACAGATGTGGAGATGATCTCAGGATAACCAGATCTCATAAGCTTCATCCATGGCATCAGTACCACAGTGACCAATGTCCTCCAGTTTGTGCACAGACACAGACAGAAACTTGGCCTAAAATCAGGTATACCAAAATCTGGAAATAATAAACCAGTCCTACCCATGCAGACACCATTAAAAAACACCCACAACAAACAACACACCATGACCCGCATCATATCAGAGTCACTGCTGAGTTAAAAGCATACTACATAATTTTCCCATGTATTTTCTATTAAATCACAGAGAACAAGGATGTTAAATGGCAAACTGTTTATAGACACATACCTTTCATCATGATATTCCAGGGAGAGTTACACAGGCTTTATAGGTCTGCTGGGAAGGTAGTTGATATAAATTCTGTTTTATTAATCCAGACAGTGAGGAAACATGACTTCAACAAAAAAAACACAGAGAGATGTCTATCCAGTGATACACAATATGAAAACCAACTCTGCATCAGCTGACTTCTACATTTTTGTATTTTTGTTTTTAAAATCTAAGTCTCCATTCCTCATTCTTTCAGGAATTATACTGATTGAGTGGCAATTTCCCTCCCTCTAAAGCTGCTGGGATTACTTTATGCTAGTAACCACAATAACCTGCAGACTCAAGACACGCAGGTGGCTTAGAAAGAAACTTCTCACAGTCAGAAACACTTCTGACATATAACAATATCCCTTCATTTGATGTGCAATAACTACCCTTTGCTTTGCCTGGGCATGGGAAAAAAAGGAGCAAGTGATTTTGAAAGACTAACAAAAAACCACAACTGTAAACAATCACAGGAATCAGCACAGTGTTTCCATAATCAAAGCATTAAGGCCCAATGGAGCAAATATCAATAACCTTTGATACTTTTCTAAGGTAAAAGACTAGAAAGGGAAAGCAAGATACAATGGATAGCTGCCTGTAAAACTGTTTTAAAAATGTATGCATCTATGTAACAAGAGATAAGAAGTTGCTAAATTGGATCAGCCTAAAGTAAATGATGATTTATGATTCTGAACAAATCCTAAGGTTTTCATAGGGATAAAATTGAAAAATAATATTTGGGTAGAGAACACAATCACTGTCATGATTGAGTAGGAAGGTCTTGGGTTTAGATCAGGGCACAATCCATGAAGTTTGTAGTCATTTTTAGACTAATGCCCTTAAACATAGCATCATCTTTTCCATGAGCATGTTAGGTGATATTAGATAGAACTATTGCATTTATGTATGCCAACACTTTATTTACAAATATTTAATTCCAATTCTTTCAACAAAGTTCCTTTCTATATAGATGGAGAAGCCCCTCTTTCCTTTTAGGAAAATTAGTTGTACAAAACAATTAGGAGTTGACTAAAAAAGCAGTCATTGCTATGATGAAGTGCATCAGCTGTTCAGCACAATCAGGTATGAGTGTTCAAATCTTAGATGATAAATGCTTTTTAATAATGCAAATTAAGCATGGTTTTCTTGATGGGGATAAAGTTTATGTTTTAACAGAAGACTAGCTGGTCAACTAGTGTCATTCTAGTGTCTTTTACAAGACTTAAATCCAATTACACCTCATCTGAAGTTCTGCAAAAGTACACTGATCACCACAAAGATACTGAAGGTACCCTGACACTTAATCACTACAAGTTTATATTGGTTACAGTATGCATGGCATTCTAGTTAGGAATGTGGACTTCCTGTAGCATACAATTTAAGGTAAACTGAAATAAGTATCTCTCACAACTACAGTAAAGAAACAACAAAAAATACATGACTTAGATAAAACTGAAATTCAGCTTATGTTCCCCTGTTATCCAGAAATGAGGTTCTGCCCATTACAGACCGATAGTTACGCAGGGGTGTGTATGGCTGTTTTTCTGAAAACTCAGTCCTGCTTCCTTTTCTCTCCTTTCATGTTCCTACCTTCTTGACATCTCTCCTATGATACCTGGCCCAGATATTTATACATGCCCTTGCAGGGAGCTGTATGAGACTCATAGATAAACTACACATAAAAACTCACACATAAAACCCACAGATTTTTCATCCCAATCAACTTCCTGGATCCCTTTTGGTCACACAGAACAGGGAAAAGGACAATGTAAGAAAAGGTGTGTGCATGGCAGAAGATGAGACGGATGGATGAAAACCCCATGGGAGTGGTTATTTAGCCACGGCCACTTAAGTGAATTACAGTGTTTGCCAAGACAATTTCAGACCTCCCAAACTTTCAAGCAGATTGGGAACTCCCTTTAGCTCAGGCAACTACTGACAGAGTGACAGATCACAGTGAAGCACGCAGTTCTGACATTCCCTTTGAATGCTGGTTTTTTTAATTGCATACAGGTTTTTCCAGTTCTCTCTCTGGTTCACAGGCTTTTTTACTGGTCTGAGCTGTTGGTAGCACATGTGCAAGCACAGTGAATCCTGTACCACTAATCCTGAATCACTAAACCACATTTTCTAAACACACAACCAGCCTCTGCTTTCAGTTATCAAGCCCCTGTTACCTGCTACATCCTTCCACCACCAATAAAGCAAAGCCTTTAGAGCTGCTGTTACAATCACTGCTCTTGTACACAGCAACCATACTGTTGGACTGCGTGGGTCAGCTCACTAACTGCAGCATGAAGACCAACAGAACCAGCTCACTCACCCTACTTCTGCCAAAATCTCTCCGTCTCTGTGGACAGAGACTTCACCACAACAGTGGATGGTCGGTTAGGCTTTTGTGGTATGCATATTGCAACATTTGCTGCAACAGAGAACAGTTATCCTTCATTCCTTTCAAGTCAACATACTAAAATCAGGTAAAAGGAATATTTTAATAGCCTTGAAGAAGAAGAGGACACAAATTAAATTACATTTTGATTCTCTGTTATAATATAACATTTGTTTCCCCCAGCTTGCTTAATTTCCGATTCCAAGCCATTTCTGAAGATGAAATGTTCACTAAGCTGCATTCAGTGGGAGCTGTGATAATGAATTCAGAAAACTGAGCTAAAATTTTACTGTTACACTCTGAAAACTCTCCTTTACAAAACAATAAGATGTCCTTATCAGCTATGGTTGAACTTCAAAAATCTCTCTGCTCTGTTCAGCTTAAATCCTGAATCTACATTCTGGCTTTTAAAAGCACTGTCACAACTGAGTAAACTCTGAGAGAGATAAAATATTTCCTGCCCTCTACAACATTATCTGATCACCCATGCAATTCGCATTTGAAAGCCTAAAACCAAGTCCACTCAACTCCACTGAGAAAATGCTAGTCAGCTCATACAAGCTGTAGGGAACAGAAAAATGTGCACACACAAAAATGTGATCTCAGACCTCATGTAAGGACCCTTCTGTACAAGGCCTATCTGCTAGAAGCCAGTAATTTATATGTCCTAGAACTTCAGGTGCCCTAGTCTGCATGCCCTGGCCAAACTCAAGTTTTATTTTTGGTCTAAATCTTAGCTTTAGGAAACCACATATGTGTTCTGCCTTAAGAAAAATGTCTAAATCATATGTTCCATCTCAGTGACATTTAAAATAAAGCCACTAATTTTCTTGTCTAAGCAAAGCATGCAAAAAAGCCCAGGGATACAATGGCAGAGTCAAGTTACAAACACCATGCTGGCAGAGACAAATAGCTAACACTCTGTGGTGAAAACAGCACTTCCCACAAGCAAACTGAAAATAAGATGTAAAAAGTTCAGCTGACACTCATTCAGATCCATTAGCCTTAGTTTGGCTTCTCCTACCAAAGCTCAGGTTAATGTGGCAGGATGGACAGCAGAGACACACTGTTGGTGACACAGTGCCTTCAGCAACTGTTCTAAGAAATTCATGATATCAGAGGCATTTTCCAAAGCAAAGATCTGCAAGGAAGCTATGACATCCTTTGTTGGTGCACTGCACCCTTTCTTAAGGAACACTGATAAATCTGAACATGAACATGATGATTTTCAGTTACAGATAAGTTACCCTTAACTCCATGTTGCTAAGAAACAAAACTCACCTAAAATTATGTGGGAGTCAGTGCAGCTCCTCAAATTAACTGCAAATAACTCAAAAGTGGTAATTTAATTGTGAATATCTTCCAATTATTTATACCATAAATCTGTAATCTTGTCCTGAAATGGACCTCCAGCAGCTGTAGGAACCAATCCATTAACTTTAAAACACTGCTGAGCAAGATTATCAGAAAAGCTAAGTGTATAAAATAACAGCAGAAGTCTACTTTCCATTATTTGATCCATGGTTTGGATCACAGCACTCAATATGGTAACACAAAGAGCGACAGCAACTACAGTTGATTATTGCAAAATCACCTGAGTAGGAAGAGACCCATGAGGATCATCAAGTCCAGCTCCTGGCCCTGCATATGACATCCCCAAGAGTCACAGCATGACCCGAGAGTACTGTCTAAACACTTGTTGATCTCTGTCAGGCTGGTGCTGTGACCACTTTTCTGAGGACGCTGTTCCAGTGCCCAACCACCCTCTGGGTGAAGAACCTTCTCCTGACATCCAACCTAAACCTCCCCTGACATAAGTTCAGGCAAGTTCCATTGGGTCCTGTCACTGTCACCACGTGCCTGTCCCTCCTCTTCCCCTCATGAAGAAGCTGTAACAGCAACGAGGTCTCCCCCAGGCTGAACAGAACAAGTGATCTCAGCTGCTCCTCATATGGCTTTACCTCAAGGCCCTTCACTGTCCTTGTGGCCCTCCTTTGGACACTCTCTAACAGCTCAATGTCTTTTTTCTATTGTGGCACCCAAAACTGCCCCCAGCACTTGAGGTGAGGCTGTCCCAGAGCAGAGCAGAGCAGAGCAGAGCAGAGCAGAGCAGAGCAGAGCAGAGCAGAGCAGGACAATCCCCTCCCTTGCCTGGCTGCCAATGCTGTGCCTGATGCATCACAGGATGGACATTTTCAAACTTATAACAAGGAGACAAAGGCAAGGTGTTTGTACAGATGTCTTTTGAAGAAGGTTTCACAGATTTATGATTTCACGGTTCTAGAGGTCAAGGGCATGGTGTAGTCATAGCCTGCAATTTGGCAAGTGATAGGATGCTTCAGCAGCATGCAGTCACATGGCATAGCCTCTGCAAGTGGTGGTGGGCTCATAGTTGTCTAGTTGTGGGATTTGTGCTTTCAAAATCCAAATAAATAAATAATCCACAGTGTTGATTTCTACATTGCTTTTAACTTGCAGGACTGAACTGACTTGATGGCTGAAGAAATTTTTCTCTGGAGAATAATTCTGATCCCCACCATGTAAACCTTAGCATGTTCAAACTTACCATTTGGCCAAAGTTACCTACTACCATGCATAGGGAAAAACAAAAGGAGAATCTGTTAGATGGAAACAGAATACCTGGGATGGAGCAACCATCCACACTCCAGAGCTCTAAATCAGCAGTCTTGAAAGACTCACTTGGAGGAAGAAACCTATTTTCCTTGCCATCTGTGATAAGTGAAATATGAAAGCAAGTCAAGGAAGTCAGAGACATCATATATCAAAAAACAGTATTAGAAAGAACACTTGAGCATTGCAACTACCTCCTCTGAGGAATGCCAGCCTCCTCTCCAATGACAATACAACTAACTGTTGCTGTAACAAGGATTTTTCACCAGGGGAGAGTTTAGGATAGGAAAAATGTGCTGTCCTTTAATGAAGTTTAGCAGATAGTAACTAGCCAGCATTGTATTGACTGCATAGCCCTGCACAGACCATAAAGTACCAGCACTAGAGGAGCAATGCACTAGCAGAATGCCCCAGGGAACAACTGTGGAATTGCCTTGTTCCCCCTACACACTGAAAAGTAACTTCCCAGTTTATGACTCCGCTTTACCTTTCTAGTGAACTAAACTACCTTGAAAGCCTTTTCTGCATACTGCTTAACCCATGGGGTGCTTCAGAGGGAATTTAACAAAGCAAACAAAACTAAGCACAAATTGATCTGTAAAAAGGGTTTGGGTAGTTTTCAATATAAATTCATCCCTGTGGTAAAGCCAATTATAGGCGGAAGTACAGTATTTGATTACTCTTTACAGTTTGTGGTCAGAGCAAGTCTCACACAGTACGAATTCTCCTTGCACACACGCACACAAAAAATTTACTGTAAGAGAGCTATAGCACGAAGCTCTTAAAAGGTATAAATAGAGGAAAACTACCTTCACTGCCAGTTAAGAATCTTGCTTTTCAAACCCAGTTGCCCACAGCTGTGGCCAATAAACACCCAATACTACAGAAGAAGGAACAAAGCTCATTATTCACACAGCATGGGAACATAACTAGCAAGAAGGGTTGAGTTCTTTCTCCTATGACCATAGTAAGCAGTTTACTCTGAAGCAAAATACATGAGTGCTCCTTGTCTGTGCGGCCACAGCTGCCAGCACACAGGGAAAGCACAGATAACAAGCTCTGGAAGGTGCCATCTGCATTGCACTGCAGTGGCTACCCACAGCCTGGCAGTGCTCTGTTTATCTCTAAACAAAAGTCAGTTGCTGATTTTTACCAAAAACTGACTGTAAAGGTGGCACAGTTTGAACACAGGAGTTGTCAGGTGGTTAAGCTTCCTCCTACAGAATGCATTTATGCAGCATGCTTCCCACACTATGTCCCCAATAATTTCTGATCAAGAAAAAGAAAAGCATGCTAGCTTCTTGTTTCTACTTGTACAATGGTGTCCACCACATGCTGTGACTCAACAGGAAGGTCTTTGTTTGTCTCAGATCCCAATCAGAATACACCATTACAAACTTTAAGTTGCTGCCTAATTAAAAGGTCATTGGAGGGTTCTGTGGTGATGTTTCTTCAGGAACCCTTCAAACCTTAAAGCCGCTTTCCACCATATCTCATCCCATGGCTTCACAGAAGAATTTTAGTGGGAACTGTTAAAAGCATCAAAATCTTGGCACTTTCTAAGACAGTGTAGATGCTGGGAAAATATACTGCAGGACAGGCTGTCTTATCAAAGGCACATCCAAACCAAAAGGTGGTTACTGTGATTACAGCAGTGGAGGAATTCACAGCATCCTCAGTACATCACTAAGCCACGCATATAACTGATTCACCAGTAAGATTCCTATTCTCTCAAAACAAAACTTTGTAAGACTGGCACACTCACGTGACACTTAAAGACACAGAAGCAGAGGTTGGTTCAAAGTAATCATAGCAAAAAAACACCCCAAACCCCAAACCACCACCACTAAAACCAACAAAAAAACACCAAAACCAAACTGATAAACAAAATCATCTGCCCAAGACATTGTTTCCCCACTCACCCCCACAAAAAAAAAAAACCAAAAACCCCAACCGAAGAAAAGTCCAAAAGCCAGATCACTGAAGATCACCAGAAAAAGCCACCAAAATGGTGAAGTCATTGGGGTAAACAGCCCTGTACTATCTAAACTATCTGCACTCAGTCTGAGTCTTCTATCTTATTCTTTTAATGGGTTGTCCTCAATTTGAGAATCTGAATATATGGCGCTTTATTATGAGTTAATATTCCACTGGTGAAACACTGAGTTAAAAGAAAATCCAGAACAGCTTCAAAATACAACCTTAGCAGATAATTTGGAGAACTTTACATAAATAATAATTCATACATTCAATTTAATTGTAGAAAAACAACAAAAAAAATCCTTCCAAAATATCACTTATTGCTTGATTAGTGGTGAGATTTTGACCCTACTGCAGTACGCTCCTCACTTCTGTGCATTCTTCCAAATGGGAAACACTTGGATCAGCAATAGGTTTTTCACCCATTCATCCAGACCATAGCTTAGATGCCATGCCCTCTCCCACATCATGACAGAAACAAGAATATTTGTTGTATTTTTGAATGTCCCCATGCCCAGGTTGTTTTATCTCCTTCCCTCTCCTGCTTCCTGCCAGAAACACACATTCTTCAATACATATAAATCATGGTGCTAGATTTTTTTTCCCCACTATCTATTTAGCACTTCTGTTACATAGCTGTATTATATTTATTCTAACATTTTATTATCCATTAGAATTTGGTGGAATCTTTAACAACACTGAGGATACTGATTAAATTCATACAGATTTTAGCACCTCTAATTTAGTCATGAATTGGCACAACCCCAAACAACCTCAGACCTACTTCCCCCTAGGATGCTTTCATCATTCTAATTGCTACATAACAAATGGTTAGGAAATTGCATTGCTACCTTGCTATTCTTTACCCCATTTCAATTACAACTTTTGCCACTCATGCATTCCATACGTTTATGGTTTTGATCCAGTCCCAGATTATTTAAGTATACCCAGCTGTATCACACACAAGAGCTGCTATTAGAGAGGCAGACATCATCAGAAGTTTTGAGGCAGCAATCACCACAGATCCCAAGAGTACTCCCAAATAATAATACATTTGTTCTCTGAAAAGAATACTACCCAGGTGACTAACTGAAAGGACTGAATCCCCATCCTAGTACAGCAGGGACTGAAGTCCAAATTTTCCTTAGAAAAATGAGTGAGAATCCTGGATAACAAGCCACAAAACCAAAGGTCTAAGCAAGAGATTTTTTGAGCCACTATCACTGTCTTAAAGACCATAACTCTGCAAGACTGGAAACTTCAACTATGGGTATTTCTTTAGGTGCCACCAACAACACCTGAGTACCAAGGTACAAAACACAGGTATATCTGCAGTTGTCATGATTACAGCCAATTGGATTGTAATGAATAGAGACATTGCTTCACACACAGAAAAAACCACATCTCACTGATGCCGTAAAATCAGGCCAAATTCTGAAATGCTTTCTTCTGTTCTTTGTGAGGAGCTTCTATACTTTCTGTTACTTTCTTCATTTCAAAACACACTGTTAAATGCCTTAACACTTTTTTTTCTTTCTTCTCTCCTTCACTCATTCAGAAACTGCATCAGGCTTTGGTTTAAGTATCAGCTAAATGGCAGTTCAGAAGAATGACAGGCAGACACTAAAGCAAAGGCTGTTGGCCACACCCCATTTTGTCTCTATTGAGTTTCTAACCCTTGGTTCAACTATGGAAAACAATCAGGCATATATACAAAGATAGTGTAAACCACCTACATTTGCTGCCCTTTACATAATCATGTTCAGACAGGTTCAATTATTAAATTATTGCATGTATGTGGGAGAACATGCAATTAGAGGATTATTCTTCTTGTGGACTTCCTGTTTTAAAAACAGGACAACATACTACAAGTTAGACAGCCTGTAAGACCAGAACCTATCATGCAACTCTTCACCAGCTTACTCTAAAATAAAAGGACATTAGTTCCATTTAGGTCAGAGCCATACTGATGTGGCATAGATGGGAATTCAAGATAACAACCACTACTCATTATGTTATTCATTTTTAATACACCTGCTTAAACTGGCATGGTAACTGTGGTATAAGTGACATATGAGTTTAGAGAACATAGTCACTATAAAGGAACATGACAAAATACAGCAGAAACTTCAAATACTGAATATACCAGTTATAACTGCAATGTAAAATTTACTATTGCCAGAAAATCAGGATTTTCCAAATTCTGAAAAGCATCATCATTCTTCTGTTTCTTTCAGCCCCAACTTCTTTATTATAAAACAAACATGGACACTGGCATTGTATTTTCCACTATTTACTAAAACAAAACAAAACAAAACAAAAAAGGCAAAACAACAGACAAAACCTGTTATGTCCTAGATATGGAAAAATAAAGACCTAACTTGAAATGCAAGGATACATTCAGATTCAAATGTATTTCAATCACTGTATTGAACAGAAGCAGATAAGTAAGACTTGCAGCAGTAAAATGCTCATGTCTATATTTCAACAAAAATAATTTTCAGATGTCCATCCAGACCTATCTAATGGGTTAAATTAGATTTACTTAATTACAAACATACTGATAAGTCTTGTGAATACAATAAAAATGTAAATTAAGGGTACTTCTAGAAATGTGTAGGCCCCATGCAGACCATATAATTCCTAGGTAATTTAATGAACCATATTCTGTCTACAGTGTCATGCAGATGTACATGTAGCTTTTCTGTCCCACAGAGGTATGGCAGATGCTTTTCAATTCTATAGATTTAATTCAAAGCTTGTAAATTTGAAGTAACCTCCAGTTTTTCAGGAGACCCATCCATGGAAATAGAACATAAACCTTAGCACAGCTACTCATCCAACACCCCTAAAGCCAAGTGACACAATACCCTGAAAAACTCCACAGAACAGATGTCATCTGTGGTAGGTTGGACACATAAAATGCCTCTGTTGACAGCAGTCTTTGGGTAAACTGACTCATATTTCAGCTCCATGGCAGAGATACTGTACCTAGACTGTGAAACTGCATCTCCATGTCTGAACTGTGCCGTTCACAATGAGATTTCAACATACGGCTGCTAAAGGGAAAGAGGTAACCTTATATGCTCGCTTCTGATCTCTCACATCCCTTTGTCATTAGAACTGTTAGATTGATTGCATGGCTTATTCCAGCATCAGGCAGATGTTACAGAACAGCTTCACTGAAAAATGCACGAAACATTATGTCAGGCTTTATGCTTCTTGTCTGCTTAAGACTTCATAATGTTTTGGTTTCTAAGACATTGTCAGATGAATTAGTCTAGGGCGCAGATGGTGCACTGCTGTACTACTGTTCACAGGAGCACCAAAAGATGGGATTTTGATGGAACATCAAAAGTGCAGGCAGCAAGCCAAACAAGTGAATTGGTTCAACTGCACTTCTTTTTTTGTGTGGAGGTATAATGAAATGGACTGACGAAAGGAGACATCTACGGAGAATACAAGGAATCATCTTACTAATCCAGGCCCCAGTATCCCAGAAAACTAAAATGATCCCTACTATTATCCTACTGTATACTTTTGAGTTGAAACACTAGCATGCAAACAGAAAGATCTTTAGGAATAAATTTTGAGTATAAAGACAACTTCTCATTTAAGCTGTAAGTGCTCTAAGCAGAGAATAAGAACTGAGACAAGCTTTTTTCCCCCCAAGACAGAGGTAAAGAGAAGCACAGAATAGCACAAAACTGTCTCGTGAAGACTTAAACTTATGACCTAGTTAACACCTTCCTAAAGCACAGCAGATGTCTTTTTGTGGGTAAACATGTTCCCACAATAGGTAAAATTTCAAATCAATTTTCTGTGTCTGTTTTTGCACACTGTGTATCAGTCTTCTCTGCCGTAATACCCATAACACATTCTGTCATGTTTACAGACCTGCCAAAAATATTTGCCAGCAGTGGAACATTAGCTCCAGAGGAAAACTTGATGATGCTGTGGAATGTAAGTAGTAACAGTCTCTTTTACCTATGTCTGTTTAAGGAAAAAAACAACATTTGAAATACTTTACCTGTCAACCATGAGATGCAATGGGATGTTAAGGACTTCCTAACTATGATGCTTTAAGAAACAGCTGTCAAAGAAGATTTAGCATTTCAGAATTGCTCACAATTGCTTCTTTTTATATTATCCTTCTAAACCAGTCCACTAATGGTAATTCTACCATCTTCTTTCTACTGAACATAGGAGGTAAGAGAGTAGCTGCAGAACAAACAAAGATTTGGTCTTCCAACATGAAAAAATCATGGCAAAACTATATTTTAGGGGATCTGATTTTTGTGTGCTTCCCATGAAGTGCTTTTGAAATAAATCTTGGAATTTAAGAGCCTGAGAGATGTTTAAAAAACATTCTTCTCATCAGATGAAATATATTGGACCTTTCCATATCACTTCCTCTATTTAACTAATAAAACAAGTCTGACCTGTCTAAAGAGAAAATTAGCTTTGATAATGAAAAACAGTGAGTTTGTGGTGAATGTAGGACAAATGCCTGGTAGTATTACTGCAGCTATATAAAAACAATCATTAGGACGTAATTAAATCCCACAATTTACAAATGAAAGTGCAATATGAACAACACAACAATTTTAAATTTGAATATGTTGCCATGAGGCATTAGGCATTAAATTAAAGGCTCTAAACAGTTTAATTCAGACTCTCAAAGCTAAATTCTTTATCTAATAAATCATATTTACTCCATATTATGGTGTGAAGCTTTCTACTGTGGTGTAAATTAACTTCTTATACCTACCTTATTTTGTCTTAGAAGACACTGACTTATGACTCTCTGTATTGGATTTCCTTGGTCTGGTTTTGGAAATGGCAGGGGCAAGGGGGAAGGAAAGGGAGGGATTCTGGGGTGGCTTTTGTGAGAAGATGCTGGATACTCATTCCATGTCTTACAGAGCCAGTTCCTGGTGGCTCCAAAGACAGATGTGCCTCTGGCCAAGGCTGAACCAATTAGAAATGGTGGTAATGGCTCTGTGTTAACATATTTAAGAAGAAAGAAAAACAAAAAGGGATTGTACAGTCGTAATTGTGACCAGAGAGGAGCAGAGTGAGAACATGTGAGAGAAACAATGCTGCAGACACCAGGGTCAGTGAAGAAGGAAGTGCAGGATGTACTCTTGGTACTGGAACCAAGCTTCCGCTGAAGGCCCATGGTGCAGCCCATGGTGAAGTGGCTGTGTCCCTGCAGCCCATGGGGATCCACAGGGAAGCAGAGATGCACCTGCACTCCATGGAGGAGCCCCAGGCTGGAGCAGCCTGTCCTTGATGGACTGCACCCCATGGAAGAGTGACCCACACTGCAGCAGTTTGAGGGGGGCTGGTGCCCATGGGAGGAATTCATGTGCAGCAGGTCACAGGGAGCTGCTGCTCATGAGATGGAGCCACATCAGAGAAGTTAATGGAGAATTGTCTCCCTGGGAGGGACCCCAGAGTGCAGCAGGGGAACGACTCCTCTCCCTGAGCAGTGGGAGCAGCCTCGGTGATGAACTGACCATAACCTCCATTCTCTGTCTCTTTGGGCCACTGGGGTAAGAGGTAGAGCTGCAAAGAGGGAGGAGTGGGGGGAAGGCGTTGTTAGGGGCTCATTTTATTCCTCATTATCCTCTGTTTTTCTTAGTAATAAATTCAATGCATATCTCTAAGTTGAGCCTGTTTTGTATGTGACATTATTTGATGAGTAATTTCTCTCCTGGTCCTTATCTCAACTCAGGAATCCTTTATTAAATTTTCTCTCCTCTGTCCAGCTGCAGAAGGGAGTGAGTAAGTGGTGAGTAGCTGGCATCCGGCCAGGGCCAATCCATTATACCATCTTTTAATCTTAACTAGGCTCCTAGATAAGAACAGTAGGACAGGCTTTGGAAATCAGAAGCTGTATTGGTGATGGACAGAGCTCTCTCAGGCCTTTATTTACTTGCAAAGTTCTGTTTTGTTAACATATCATTTTACAGTATGATGCAGAATATACTGCATTGAAAGGAGGTTATCAATTACTGAGGTTATCACAGCAGACTCTGATGCCTCATGCCATGTGGATTCTGCAGTCTGTCTCAATGGAAAAGCTTTGAGAACTTTTTGAAGACTCTGGAGACTCTGCAGGAAACCTATCTGGCTGAGTGGGAGAGCTGGGTTACAGAGGCATATCCCAGCTTGTGCTCCAGTTGTACTGCTAAGAGATTGATTATTATTAATTTGCAATTCTACCTAAAAAAATGTGACCTGGGGATTGCATTTGGGTGATTGTATTTTGTAAAGCAGCACACACCAGAACTCAAGATTTCCTGAAGCAAAAAGAAGAGAGAAAGTTCTGCACTCTTCAGACTCCTCATAAAAGAGAGAGAAGCTGCTTAGATATGTAGTCAGGAAGGAATGCAAAATCCCTTTACTTCCAAAGGATTTTGCAAGTAAAAAACACTGAAGAAGAACACCAAGGGAGTTAAATCATATACCCCCTGTGCTGTACCCTATAGATAACAGCCAGGAGTTAACTTTGACAACCCTTGTGGATCCCTTCCAATTCAGGATACTCTGTGATTCTGTTTTTTAGCAGCTTATCCTATTATTTTCCTCCATTCTGGGGACAAAATGCTTCAGCAGAAAGCTTTTCAACTTAAGCACTTTTATTGCAAGACAGTGTCTCTTAAAGGTAATGTGAAATCAAGATTTTGTTCAGGGATTACAGTGGAATGCTAGCAATATCTTACATACTATATGTTACACTTCTGGACTCTCTCACTCTGTGCATCCCAATGGAAGTACACTGCACCTGCAATATGCCACATTTGAGGACACTGCAGAACCCAGTACATTACCAATGCAAAGCACTATAAAAATGTAGAGGTTAAGAAATTACACCTGCAAGCAAAATGAGGTATACAATCTAAGAGAAAATTTCCTCCTTTAGAATTCTATAAAGGTCATCAAAGTAATTAAGTTGTGTTTGGTAGCTTTATCAGTACAATAAACAAAATTAATCAAATTACGAAAGCTACTTTATTTTAATAGTGAAAGATCAGGTTTTCAAATGACTGCTCTCTTTGCTGCAAGATATAACCACAAATCTTATCAAAACCACTGTCTCATGTAAAAAATATGTCTCCTCAAGTGCTTTGGGAACAGCAGATGAAAGCAAGAAATATGAGAGCAAGTCATTTGTGCAAGGTCACACTCCAGGCCAATAGCAGACCAAGGAAGGAAAACACAGTTGCCTCATTTGGAGTTGCCATCTGCTCATGAAGCTAATAATAAAGCTAAACTACAAACATTATTTGAACAGATTTGGCCACTCTGTTTAACTCAGCTTGAACCTGCTCAACAAAACAACATATATCCCAGTTTCCACTGGATAATGGAGTTCTTTCAATCTAATAAATTCACAATGGAAATGAAATATCTCTAGGATGCCATGAAAATGGATAGCACAAACTTGACATCTTCTGCATGTACATTCTTTATTCATCAAGGGTTTTAAAGCTATCCTTTCAATAGGCTTTGAAATAAGCATTATAATGAACTGGTTCATGGGTTCAGCACATCAAATGTTCCTGTGTTCAAAAGCTGCCCAAAACATTGATCTGTCATGTGCAACCCTCTTTGGTTGCCTGTCATGTGGCTAAGCAATCAAGTCAAAAACAAGCATGGGTGCCAATGACCAGTTACTAATGGCACAGAATTAAAAGACTCGTGCCAATTCACCAATCCCAAAAGTGATCTTCTCCCATACAGTCCAACTGCTTACTTAGCAAAGACTCAGAAAGGGCTTAGGAATGCATCTAAGTTCTAGGTTCTGTGCAAGTTCTTCCACAGACAGACTTCTGCAAAATTCTAAGTACCAAACAAGACAGTACCAGTAGTTTTCCCTCTGGAGTCACAACCCACACAGCAAATGAACTGAATATCACTGGATTCGCTGAGGGTCTTCCAGCGGGAAATTTGAACTTTTTCTGATATAGTGTGAAGGGGAAGTTGGACCACATGTGGCACCCACTGTGGTCCCTTCCAGCCTTACCCATTCTGTGATTCTGTGAGAATGGATGGTATTGTAGGCACTTCTCTGAACACAGGAGAAGAGATACAGTCATATTTTCTTGGGGCTACATGAGCTATTCCCAACCTAGAATCCATCCTGTTACAGGAACCTATCTGATCACACATTCCTGGCAAGGTTTATGAGAGCCTTCAGAACAACTTTGTTGCTTAGTAATATATCAACCACAGAGCAAAGTGTTCCTGCAACCATTTGGCATCCTTTAGCCAAGACCATTAGCAAGGCAGGCTTTTAGACTTGCTGGTAATGTTCATTTTCATATGTGACCAGCTCCCCAGGAGAAACAAAGCTAATCTGAAACACTAAAATTTGAGGAAGGAGCACAACACAATGAGATGGGTACACAAGAAAGAAAAACAACCAAACACAAAAGCCCCAAACAAAGAAAAACCCTAACAAGTAAAAAACCCCAAAAATAAGCAGAACTTTGCACAGTTATTATGCCTGTTGTCAAACCAAGCTGATATAAATATTCTTGGTTCCCATCTTATTTTACAGTTTTTCACAAAAAGTCCATAGCCACGACATTTGACAATAATTGCTTAGACTTGCTTAGTTCTCTATGAACGTTATTAACTATTAACAACATTTTAAGGGAAAATATTTAATTATCTCTCTATTACATTTTTTAAACTGATTTCTTAGAAACAAGACTCTACATAGTCCAAAGTGTGTCTTGCTAACAATAACCTTACAAACCTTCAGTGAAGCTTGAAAGAGGCATTCAAACCTCAAAAAACCCCTCAAAATAAACTCAGTCCTCCAGAGCACACAAAATTAGCAGCTGAATGAGGATGAAAACAAGCCTACTGATCAAAAAAGGAAAAACCTAATCACTCAGCACACAGAATCATAGAATAGCTTGGATTGGAAGGGACCTTACAGACCATTCAGTTCCAATTCTCCCGCTGTGGGCAGGAAACCTTCCACAAGATCATCAGAGCCCTGTTCAGCCTGGTCTTGAACACCTCTAAGGATGGGGAGTTCACAACCTCTCTGGACAACCTATTCTACCTTCACAGTAAAGACTTTTTCCTAATATCTAGCCTAAACTGGCCATGGTTCAGCTTAAGGCCATTCCCCCTTCTCCTATCACCACACGTGTTCGTGCAAAGCCCCTCTCCAGTCTAGACTGAACAGCCCCAACTCTCTCAGCTTGTGTTCATAAGAGAGGTGCTCCAGCCCTCTGATCAACTTAGTGGCTCCTCTCCTGACTTGCTCTAACAGGTCCACATCTTTCTTGTGTTGAGGCCCCCAAAAACAGAGGGGCAGAATCCACTCCTTCACCCTACTGGCTATGCTGCTCTGTATGCAGGACACGTTTGGCTTTCTGTGATGTAAGCGCACATTGCCAGGTCACGCTGAGCCTTTTAGGCACAAATACCCTTTAGTCCTTCTCTATCAGAATCTCAATCCATTCTTCATCCAGCTTTTATTTGTGCTTGGGACTGTCCTGACCCAGGCGCAGGACCTTGCATTTGGCCCTGAACTTCATAGATTTCAAACAGGCCCCTCTCTGAAGCCTGGCAAGGTCCCTCTGGATGACATTCCTTCCCTCCTGTGGTGACTGCACCACTCAGCTTGGCATCGTCAGTAAACATGCTGAGAGTGCCCTCGATCCCAGTGTACTGAGTAACCAACAAAAATATTAAAAAGTGGTTGTCACAATACCAACCTCTGAGGAATGTCACTCATCACTGCTTTCCACCTGGACCATGAGTTGTTGACCACAACTCTTTAAGAGAAACCATACAGGCAATTTTTTATCCACCAAGTGGTCCACCCATGTATTCACAGAATCTCAGAACATTTTTAGATGGAAGCGACCCACAAAGATCATCAAATCCATCTCTTAAGTGAATGACCCACAGGGATTGAACCATGACTTTGGAGTTACTAGCACCATGCTCTACTCAGCTGAGCTAATCTCAGGGTTAAATCCACATCTCTCCATTTTAGAGACAAGTATGGCCATGTCCAATGCTCTGCACAAGTCCAGGGACGGGGTGTCTGTTGCTTTTTACTCATCCATCACTGCTGTAACAATACAGAAGGATGTGGAATTGGGAATTAGTTACACTGTGTCCTCTGCCCTACCTTCTTTGACAAGACACAAGGAAAAGCCGTTGGGAGAATAAAGTGAAAGAGGTCAGGAATCAGGCTTCATTAATTCATAAAACAAAATTTTAAAATTTATGAACACGTCTGGCACATATAATTAAGCCTTCACCTATCTATGACAAGGCAATTCTGCATCACTATTTAGTTAATGGTCTCCTTACAGCCATGCTGCATTGTTAAGACATTTCTCACAAGCAAACTGCCATGTTGACAATAAAAAGGATTTGTCAGCAATACAAAGATATTCTCATTATATCAGCATAGTATTTTCTGTCCACCCAACCTAAGTGACCAGAAATATTCTGTTATTTGTTATTATAATGGTACAAGAGGACGAGGATGATACAAGATAGCCTACAGAATCACTGCATACATGTATTGTGGAATAAAGTTATTTTAATGATGCTAATGTGGAAAAATATATTGATGCACATTTGTAGTCTCTAAGAGTCATACAGGCTAACATACAACACAAACTGAGTTGTATCTGCCATCAACCCTTTAAGAAAGAGGTCTGTAGTACACATACAGTAGCCAGGAATCTCAGGTTAAATTGTCATGCTTTTTAGCTGTTCATTAGTTTGATTTTAAAAGGTGTCGATCTGCTCTGCATTCTGTAGCCAGTCTCACATCCAAGTACTAGAGATGAAGCGCTGACACTTGGCAATACAGCCAACCCTTCCCTCTGTGCATGTCACAATGAGACAAGATCACATGATTACTTCAGGTTGTCTTCTACACAGCACAGGCTCCTAAACTCAAAATTCTAGGTTTCCAGCCTCTTAGTGTCATCTCCTTTTAAAACCAGATCCTGCTCCCAAACTAACAGACATGTTCTTCTGGTCAACCCTGTATGCCAGCTATGAGCTTTACTCTGATTAGCCAGTTCAAGGTAGAAAAACAGGCAAAAAATTGTTGTCATCACCATCATTCCTGCCCAGAGAAAGGAAAGATGATTAGCTTTCCAGTCACACTATTTTTCCAAGCTGAAACAGTATTAAGGCCAAACAGGAGACAAAAAGGATGAGCTCTTTGGGTAGGAGTTAACCAATAGATCGATTTGGCTGTATGTGGTGAACTTCACCTAAAGCTTGGGATCATTCACATCTGGTTAGAGGATGCTCCCAGGAGTAATTTAGCTGATGGAAATCTCTTAAAATACATCCAGTGTGAAATATTTCCTCTGCACCTGTGAGTAAACAGGTGAGTGGAGCTTTCCCTATCACATCTATTGGATTCTGTAATTCAGGCCTAAGGGTTTTCCAGAAGAAAAATAAAGTGATGTATGCACCCTTCCCAGAAACAAAAACACTGTTCAGCAAGAAAACCAAGCAAATCTAGTCTGGCATTTTGGTTTCTCATTTAACCATACGACACCTCAACTCTAACTAGACCAGCACTAACTCGTACAAGTGAGAAAGCATTGGGAACTTTATATCTCCTATTACTGGTGCAGTGTTTTCATAATCATCCTTTCACCAGCTGCCAAGATGACCTTCTTACAGACGGATGAACAATAACATTAGTCTGTTTATGACAATTGATTGCAAGCAGATGAGAACATTAGTCACAAAAATATAATCCAAACAGTCAGACAATGCAGCCAGATGGAAATTCCTTTGGAAAGTCAAACAGTCCCTCACCCAGGAAAATACTTAGAAATGGAGTTTACTGGGAGGGCATAATGCTCTTCAGGTCACAATAGAGAAGAGTTTTGACCAGCTGCTGTTCAAACATGACCAGTCCTTTTCATTCCTCTATTTTCACATGCTTTTTCCTTCCCAAACAACACAGTTCTATTCCTTTCCCTGCCTTTGGTTTCTCCCCTAAGCATCCCACAGTAAGTCCTGTGTAGCCCTGAAACTGTCTTCCTCTCTATGCTGCAATGTGTCCTCTATCTCCAGGCAGCAAAACCAGGAAGTCTGTGAGGTGCTCCAGGACTGACTCATGTTGATGCATTTCTCTCCCATGCCATGGGGATGAGGCTGCCCCAGGACAATGCTGGAAGGGGCCTTTCCTCAGAATCCTTACATTGGGTCTCTGCCTGCCACTGTCCCTTGTGCTCCTCTGGGTCTGAGGAGATAGGATCCAGAGACGGGACTGGGAGCAGCTGCAGAAAGGGTTACTAAGGCTCCTTCACACCTGCCAATGTTTCTCTGCACTACCTTGTGGAGCACAGGCAAGTTTTTATCACATAAACTAACAGGTTATCACTATTACTTCTTAAGCAAGAAAAGAGGGCAATGATGAGGGAAACAAAGACAATATGGAAGCTAAAGTAGCATCTCCCAGAATTTAGGGTTGTCCAAAATCAAAACTGATTTTCAGGCTTCTGCCTGTTTTTTCCTGCTTTTTTCAGCATTCTTCAAAATGCTTTCATCAGACAATCTTGATAAAGAGCCTGGGTAAAACTGTAAAACACTGCCAAGACATTTAGTAATTAGATATGTCTACTCTGTAAAGAAAGATGTAGTTAAAATACAGGAAAACTAAGAAACTTCTGAACCTAGGTGGATCCATTTAGGTGAATTCAGATCTGGGATCTCAGTTCCATTCAGCTGACTCCTAGTCCTTTGTACTAGACCTTCAGCTTTATCCTCTGGATTTTTTTTTCACCTCCCACCTGAGCCATAAAATGTTCATATCGTCATCTGCTTTGGCACAAAATGGGATCCTCAGTCCAAAAGTTCTTTAGCCTTCACTGAAACATGACAGGCTATGTCAGCATAACTACAAGACATTTTGATACTCACATTGGTTACAGACATACAAAGTCTGTGACACAGAGATTTTAAAAATTATTATTATTGTTGTTCTTGTTGATAAAAACAAACCATAAAAGGAAGCATCCAAAAAAATCCAAACCAAACAACCATATTCTATCTCACTAGACAAAGAAATGGTCCTTTCAGCAACTCTTGGTTCATCCACCAGACTTCAGAGAATTGTTTAGGAGGCAAGAACACAACAAAATGCAAAATCCTGAAGCACTGAAACCAAAGCACAGATGCACAGCTTCTGGCTTACTCATTCAAGCCACTCTTCTCATCCCCACAGGAAAAGTATTTCCCTATTTACAGGAAGAGATAAGGAAAGGGCCAGTGTGAGGTGCTTGGTCACAGGGGGGATGGTTTGCACTACAAGGTAAAATGTGTGTATCTCCATCCTCTGTTTTCAGGGAAGAGTTCTGATTTCTGAGTTCTGATGGTAGTCTCCATGTGGGTCCTCAGGTGTCCCCAAATCAGAGGGGTTATACATAATATTAGGCAGACACAACTCAGCTACTCTGAGAAGCAATTGTCGTGATTTGTCCTTAGATAAGCTGCACAAAGCCAACAGGTCTCTGATCCCTAACCCTTACCTGAAGGTTCTTGCACAGTATATTCTCTCCTTCATCGCTTATAATCACTTCATACTGCTTAATCTCCCCTTGAAATTTTAATTTTTTTCACAAAAATTAAGTATTTAATGGGTTTCCTATGAAATTACAATGGAAGGAAAAGAGGGATGACAGTGTATAAACAGAATACAACCACTGAACAGTGAATCAGATCCACCTTGTCATGCAGCACTAAGCTGTTTCTCATGTTACTTCAGCAGGTGAAAAGACTGGTCCTTACTTGATTAAACCATGTTCCATTTAACGCAAAAGATCCATTTTATCAAATTAAAATTAAAAAGACATCTGCAGCAGATCAATGCACTAAATCTACCATAGCCCTCCTGGTTCTCTGTCCAGTCTTTCAAACACAAAGCCATCCCTACCACAAATTTCATTCATAAATTAACTTCTCTGAAGACCTCTGGGTGTAGATAATTTGTGACAATACTGCAATATAATTACAGCCTGCATCAGCATAAGTAAAAAAAGAATAATCGTGAGAGAGTTCCCATATTACTAGGATACTACTGTGCAACTGCTGAAGTCATTCACTGGTTTGCTAAAGAAACTGCTTATCCATAGCAATCTTTCACTCTGTCAGACTATAACACGTCCTCCCAAACATCAACAGGATTTATTTTATCCTTTAACAAAATACTTTTTCATCTCAAGAGCATTGTGGAATTCCTTCACTGCTTGCCTCTGTCATGGTTTAACCCCAGCTGGCGACCAAGAACCACACAGCCACTCACTCACTCCTCCCCCTTCCCCAGTGGGAAGGAAAATCTGAATTAAAAAAAAGTAAAACAAATAGGTTTAAATAAGAACAGCTTAATAAGTGACATAAGACGTAATATCATCATCATAACAATGATAAAAAACAACAACCACAAAAATAGTGATAAAGACGAATAAAACCCAAGAAAGGTAAGTGATGCACAATACAATTGCTCATCACCCACTGGCCAGTGACAGATCTGCAGCTCCTGTACAACTCCCCTCAGTTTATATACTGGGCATGATGCTCTGTGGTGTGGAATATCTCTTTGACCAATTCAGGTCAGCTGTCCTGGCTGGGCTACCTTCCAGCTTCTTGTGCACTTGCTCATTGGCAGAGCACAGGAAACAAAGGTCATGATGGCAACAGCCAAATCATTAGTGTTTCATCAACACTATCCTCCTGCTGAATCTACAACACAGCATGCAATTAGAAAAAAACTAGCCCCATCCCAGACAAAATCAGGAAAACATCAAATATTTCTGAGCTTATACATGTTCCATATTATTTTTCCAATACTCCTGTAATTATGCAGACTGAATAATATAAAGGTAAATCACTTTGGTTCACTTTTAGAATTAGCAGTCCATAAAGATTCCTACAAGATGAAAAGCAAATCTGCCTGCTAAATACTTAGTATTTTTTGCTTATCTTAATGTTCAACTCAGTCTTCCTTTTCAACCACCAGTGACTTCCTATATTGTGATTACAGGAACCAGTTCAAAAGGCGGGTACTGCATGCGAGGAAGTCAGTGATACATAGAAACATGGCACTTTGTTAATGCATATTCAGGAACCAACCCCACACTTCAATTTCAAGCCACATTGCTTATGTGGCGCTTTCTTAGAAGTGTCATTATCAAAGGCTCAGATTGATTCAGGCACTTACAATTCATCCAGTGGTGGCTACCTGCAGCCCTACTACAACCTGGCCTAAAGACCTGATAGTCAGAGAAGTACATCAGCCAGAGCCTGTGATAAAAATTTCAGTATTACACCAGCTGGAGTAGTCCTGAAGATGGACATTTTGCTACCAACACAAGTGAATTCAGAGAGCTTGCTTTCATGGGAATGATGTCCAGGTATTAGAAAGATTAATTACTTGCCAATAGAATAGTCTTGTTAAGGTTTAGGGCTTGTCATGCTTCAATGATCACAGACAGGAGTTTAGCAGAGCTGGGGGAGAAGGATGTACCACTGAGAGTGGACACAAAGAATGCAGAATTTATAGGCCACAAGGTCATTTGGCAGAGCT
>VWZP01002902.1:94708-130730 GCA_013396995.1 Dicaeum eximium
CACACGGCCCCGTCCCCGGCAGACACGGCCCTGCCTGAGGGTCAGCCCGCGTCCCGTGGAATCACAGCGCATCCTGTGGTTGGGAGGGACCCATCAGCATCATCAAGTCCAGCTCACCGTCTTGCACATCCCCAAGTCACAGCATGTACCTGAGAGCTTTGTCCAAATGTTTCTGCCAGGCTTTATGCTGGGGGGCCTGTTCCAGTACCCACAACTGTCTGGGTAAAGAACCTTCTCGTGATAGCCAGCTTAAACCTTCCCTGACACAACTTCAGGCCATTCCCTTGGGTCCTGTCACTCATCATGAGAGAGAACAGATCAGTGACTGCCCTTCCTCTTCTCTTGAGGAAGATGTAACTGCAGTGAGGTCTCCCCTCAGTCTCCTCCAGGCTGAACAGCCCAAGTGACCTCAGCTGCTCCTCATATGGCTTCCCCTCAAGGCCCTTCAACATCTTTGCGATCCTCCTTTACACCCTCTTTCATGGCTTTATACCTTCTATTATGGCACCCAAAATGGCACACTGGACTCCAGATGAGACTGCCCCAGTGCAGAGGAGAGCAGGACAGTTACTTCCCTACAGCTCTTGGGAAGAGGCCTAATCCCATGGCATACCAGTGCAGTGTTGGGGGAAAACTTAACTTCAGTTTAGGTAACAAATGGGAAACTTTGAGCAACTATGGAACTTGTAGCAATAGCAGGAAAAACCTTGCCCCCATGGCCTTCTTTCACAGAGCTCCTTGCAGACACAGTGCTCTGGAGGAGTTTGCCCTCCACAGCAGTGTCCCAGTTGATGTGTGTGGTAGTCATCAGCACAGACCATGGACCACAGTCCCTTATCTCACAGTTGCCAGATAGAATAAACAACAGTATCCATGTTATTGTTTTATCAGCTAATGAGATTTTTGGTTAATCTAAGACATGGTATTTATGGGAGTAGGTTGATGCACAGTCATGTGTACAGCAATACCCACCTTCACAGTTACATCGAACTGATTGTCTCACTAGGGAAAAAACCCAACAATAACACACATTCTCCCCAGCTGACTATATAAAAATATATATATATATGCACAGCCTGGAAAAAAAGCTCTTTCTTTTTCATGCCTACAAAGATTTCTGACACCTTCCCATCTGACCCATCTTTTCCACAGACAAAAAAGAGGCAGAAGGTGGGAGGGAAGAGAGAGAATAACAGCAGAGACCCATTTCACTGACACCCAACTAAAAGTAAGGTGGTTCTATGCCAAACTCTCTGTTCTCAAGTGGAAAAAAATTCAAACCCAACAGCAATGCTAAATGAGTTTGGGAAATCCTGATTTCATTGAGTGAACGAAACCTAAATTCCCCTCTTTTTAAGCAGCAGAGACCCACAGGGGTACAGCCTGACAAAGATGCAAGACAAATAATCATGCAAAATTGAAGGTGTTCTGTGAATAAGAGCAGTGTGGCAAACATTGACCAAGAACTGCCCACTTTACTTTGCGGAAAATAGCAGCAAATCAACCAGGTTTGTTGAAGACTGCTGTGCCTCCTTTCCCACTGTGAAAGACAAAGGTGGCCTCTTGCCCTGCTGTGGATCCCAACTGTACTGTCACAGAAGAAAGCGCCCAACTTCTGTCTCTCTTTAAATTGGAGATGAAGTGAGGTAGCAGCTTCCATATGGCAGAGTCAAAGCAGAACCTCAGCTGGCCTGAGGGAAGGACCAAATCTGTGGCCTCTTAAATGAGAGCTTGGATTAGGAACTACTGGCTGCCAAACCAAAGAAGAAAGGATGGATGGGTAGCTAGGAAGCTGCCAGCATGTTGTGATTGGGGTGGAATATTGGCTTGCTTGGAAGGAAGTACTGTATTGTGACTGATTAACTTTTATTTCCAAATACTTGCAAATAAAGATAATAGAAGTAACCCTTGCACCTTCACAAATGCTGTAAGAAAAGCCTGAAAAGTGACCCATTTGGAAACAATTTTCTGTTTTTGTGGGACTGCCATGATGTTTCTCTCAAAGATATCTGAACAAATAGAAATAGAATAATCTTTTTTTCTGATAGCAGAAAGGTTTAAGCAGGTTTAAGTCATTGGTAGAACTGCTTTTTTATATCATCATCAATTCTCTGCTTTCAGGCAGAGAATCTGTTCTTTTTCTGCCCTGCAGCCAGGTTTGACATTGACATTACTGTGTTTCATATTTCTCTGTACAAAATTAAAGACAATAAAACATGCATACAGAGAGTTTGTGGGATCACAGCCCTAAGAAGGAGTAGGTTAAAAAAGAGAAACTGTCAAACCCAAAATTTCCTAAGGTATTTGGAAAGACCTAAACATAATACTAGGACAATGCCAGGTTAAAAATCAGTGGCACAGTAAAAAGTTTCCAGACAAGCTCCCTGTTAAAACAACTGGACATCTGAAACAAGTTACTGTCTTCCCATTATCCCCAAAAGTTAAAAGTTTACATCCCTCAAAATGCTCCATGGAAAGATGTTTTTAAAAATGCAGTAGGTGTAGTTGACAAGATCCATTTGGTTATATACACTCAAAAAGGGACAGATAGTGCCTTTGAGGACAGCATTTTCTTTTCTGTGATTTATAATAATTAAAGCATATCAAGAACCTGCCAGCTTTGCTTAGGAAGAACCTATATTTGGTGACAAAAGAAGAGCCCAGAAAGGACAAACTACAGACACAATTAATTTCCTGAACTTCAATCCACAACCCCTTTATTTTCTAACCATCAGAAATTACTAGAATGCTTAAAAGCACTCTAGTGCTGACTAAAAAGCTGACTTTCTAAAAGCTGACTTTCTGAATAGAAAGATGCCTGCCTCTCCATTCTCTGTAGTCATCTTGCACTCTGGATCATTGCCATGGCTACATTCACCAGCATGTTTGATGGAAGTTGCTCCTTTGCTGCTGGGAGAGAAGCCAGAAACCAGAGCTGTGAACCCAATCAGTCAATTCACTTCAGCTGAATTTAACCAGGAATTGATTCAGTCATCTATGCCCTATTATTCTAAGCTCATGCAGCAAATATACTAAAGTCAAGGCTTTTTCCTCTTCCTACCACACAAAATGCACAGTTCAAGGAAAGAAAAAAAAAAACAAAAACGAGTCTTCAGATTAATTGTTGTCAGTACAAGCAAACTGAAATGCGATTTAATTCATTATCAAATGGTTGAGGACTGTTTAGTCTCTGCCACTGTTGGGAATACAGGATGGAGAATTGCACAGACTGGACAATTCCCAATGGTACAAACAATGTGAACCAGCAGGAACAAAATGTGATGTTGCTGTTTAGTGCTAGGTGTGCTTGGATGCTCTGAAAGAGCCAAAATTTTGTAGGTGGAGCTTACAAGGGTTATTTTTGTGTGTGGCTCTTCTCTGCCTGTTTTTTGTATTGTTTGGGGTCTTGTGCCTGATAGCACTAAATTCACATTGTCTCCTTGGTAGATGACAGTTTGTGTCATCTTTTTCTACCCTGGCATAGTAGGATTTGCTGGAACATACATTTTTTTTATATTTTTATCTCTTAACTGATTTTACAAAAAGGGCTAGCAAAATCAAAGTTGAACTGGGGACAATGAGAAGAATACAAACATGTATGCAACCAAAATGCTATCATAAACTATTTTCTTGGGAAAGCAGGATAAAATTAGAGCCTGCTTCATCCTCCTTCCTTTTTCAAGTGGCCAGCTTATGGTTTGGATTTGAGTCTACAAGAAATTGCTGTGGCTTTGTTAACGCAATTTAAACTTAAAGGTAATTTTTACTACAAACTTCAAAGTACATAATTTTTACTCCATTCTACATCAAACTTAGTGGTTTCATTTTATGTGAAAGCCCTAAATCAGCTGTACAGTCCAGGTGCTGGTACCAGACTGGCCTCTGCCTGTTGCAATGCCCACTCAAGCAGGGTCAGATACAGAAGCACAAAGCACACAGCAATGGTTAAAAGGCATTTACTACCTCACCCCTTTAAGTACCCTTTGTATCTATAGAGGAGATCTTCTATGTCCATCTTAAAGAGAGTTTTCCTTTCTTATCACCAGCGTGACTTAGCTTCCCTGTGTTATTTGTAAAAAATGATAAACATAAAAAATTGAAAGCAGGCAAAAAATTCAACACATACAGACAATCAGTTAATGAAATTCTGCATAGGTTCAAGCAACAATGTATGCAAAGCTAAATACACTTTCTGTAGGAATTTACCTCCCTACACTCTTTCAGTTGGTAACCCAGAGGATACTTCACATCAGTATCCCTCATGGTTGTCTCCTGATTTTAACATCTCTCTTCACTGTTCACAGCATGACCATGCTGTATGTGGTACTGAGCATTAAGTTCTGACTTAACTCCACCTTGCTACACAGTGAAGGTCTGTTGTCACAAAGACATATTCAACACAGGAGTGCTCTTTCACACTGTACCAGATCCTTCACAGCACACTACATGAAACTTCTGTGTATGGCACAGATCTAGCACAGTTGCTTCCCAGATAGTTCTGAAGACATGCAGAGTGTTGACCAGCCCAGGCAAGGCCACAGCAGGCAGTCAGATGGGCTGCAAAGAGCTGTGGCTGCACTGCTGATGTGTGCTGGAGGCTGGATGATGCTGGTATTGCTGAGGGAGTGTCTGAAGTGTTCTTTTCTTTCTTTCTCTCTTTCTCTCTTTCTTTCTTTCTCTCTCCTTCTCCTTCTCTCTCTTTCTTCCTCTCTTTCTTTCTCCCTTTCTCCCTTTCTCTCCTTCTCTCTCTCTCTTTCTCTCTTCTCTTTCTTCTTTTTCTCTCTTTCTTTCTTCTCTCTTTCTCTCTCTCTCTTTCTTTTTTTCTTATCTAATATGCTTCCATATGGTGTAAGTATTCTTAATAGGAAGTCTAAGTTCTCTACTCCAAAGTCCCTGACTCATGTGTTACTGTGCATTATTTTGTTTTGTTGTGGTGGTTTTTTTTTTGTTGTTTTTTGGTTTTTTTTTTTTAATTATGGAGAGCATACACTGAAGTTGTTGGCATAAAGCACAAATATTATAGCAAGAAATCTTCTGTTATATTTAGGAACTGTGCCACCAGTCCTGTATTTTTACTTATTCTAAAGAAACACAACATGGAAATCTCCCACTAATATACCTGGCAAAACAACGTTAGGGGAGATTTCAAACACTGTCCTTGCTATCATAAGTAAACACAGAATCAGCCTTTTCATATATTCACTAATTTTTAGCGGGGATCGTGTCAGGGTTTTTTTGCTTTGGTTTTGGGGGTTTTTGTGTGTGTCTGTTTCAGTTTGTTTCTGGTTTGGCCTTTTTTTTTTCAATTGAAGAGTGTATTTTCTGCAATTTGGAGATGTTTCAGTAAATACAGTATGGTGGCATACAACAGCTGTGAATATCATGTTATAAAAAGCACTGTAAGACTGGTTTTGTCATTATTTTGGGTGACTCATAGAGCATCCACAAATGGCTCCCGTATAATGGCTGCTCCTTACAACCAGACTTCATCATTCACAGAACTGCCAAGAAGCAGATCATGAGGAGGGAAGGTTCAAGAATTCTGAATAAAGCCATTGGATGACCCCACAACAGCTTTATTAGGTTTGGAATCCTTTTTTTGTTGATGTTGGCCAGAGATTATGATGATCCTGTCAAAAACCCAGTTTTTGGATCAGTGATTCAGAAAGACAGCTATTCCCTCTGCTGATTGCCCTGATAATTATAGTTGCCCATAGAAAAAATTATTTCCAGCAACTGAATGGCATCAGCAAGAACATTTGGTGGCCTTGTTGTAGTGCCAGAGGCCTGAGCATGTTTTGCTGCATGTGTGCTGTTGGTTGCCTGCCTTTATTCCAGCTCTGTCACAACTGTCTCGAGAACTCATCATAGGTCTGGGCTGAAAAATTGGTGAGGAGAGATGAAAAACTTTTATCTGAGGTCTGACACTGGCACTAACCTGTGGGTGGGGTGGTCAGAGGCAGTTATTGCTGTGGCAGTGCTTCATGGGAGGAATTGTGTTTTGTTGGAAAAGCAGGTGAACGCCAGCGGAGTAAATTTGCTGGTGGTTTCATGAGTGAAAGAAAAACCCTGCTGAGGTCAAAAGACTGGCATGAATCATCTTGTTTCCCTTGCTACCTGCCTGTTTCTGCTCATCTGTGGGATATTCTCACGGTTTTCTGTGGCTAAAAACTGAAAGAGAGAAGTAGAGACTTGTGTATTTCTACAGTAATGAAATCTCTTTGATGTTTGCTAAGCAGTGTGAGTGATGCTAAAATTAAGGAGAAAACACCTAGGAGTACCTAGAGGGAAAAGGCAACATGTGCCCAAATTAGTAGTGTCACTTTTGCATTAAGATAACTTTCCTAGAACTCTCCAAAGCAAAATATAAGTCCTTTGCTGGTAATAAGTAGCTCCCCCCAGATTTTATTGTGAAGTACATGGAAACAAGTTTTACCCAATTTTAGTGGCATGAACTAGGAAAATCTTCTGCTTCTGGAATGAAAATATTATATATTTTATGTGAAGGTGACCAAGAGTGGAACCCAGTGCCCTTTGTCCCTCTGAGATTAGAGAAATGTTTGCTATTCCTACCTGCAAAAAGTAAACAGCAAAATTCAATCACTGTTTCCTCTGACTCAAACACTGCTCAAGGTTTCTCTCAGGACAATGGTTATATTCAAAATGCTCTCCAGACTTACCTGTGCTCTCATAATGACAGCATCTATTAAGGATTTTTTTTCCCAAAAATAATGTGGATCAGAAAGTGTCATAATCTTACTGTATTTTGACAAAATGTAAGTCCCCTCCTTATAGTTTTTGGAGGTTTGTTTGTTTGGTTTGGTTCGGTTTTGTGGAGGTTTCTTTGGTGTTTTTGTTTTTGTTTTTGTTTTTGTTTTTGTTTTTAAAAAATCTTTGCTTCCTCTCTCCTATCAGCAGCAGAAAGAATGCTTTTCTGGAACTAATGCCAGAATTTTATCTGCTCCTGGGATTGCCATAACATTAATGTAACATGAAGGGGCCTAGGACTCTGTCAGGTCCACAAAGCACACACTGGTTCAGTTTCTGGCTCCACTAAGAGCTATTTGATGAAGGATTTAGTTTTCAACCACTCAAGGCACATTAAAAAAAGGCACAGCCAAAACCAGTTTTCCCCAATGATTCCATATAGCTGAAGGATATATCTCCAACAAATGAAAATCGTTATAACCTTCAGAGCACCAGACAGGACAGCCTGGATGCTTGATTTGCCTGGGAACATCAGCTGAACTAATGAGCCCTGTGCAGTGGAACCCTCTCCTTCCACCCTTGCTGCCAGCAAGAGGACACTAACGCACAACAACCTCTTCAGGAGAGGAAGCAAAGAGATCTCCAGGTTTCCTCAAATATCAAACAAGCTTATATTCTCACCTGGGCCCAGCCTACTCACCAGCATTTGCTACAGGATGAAACTAATACGATAAATGTTCTGTTCTCTCTTGCCTCTATGGAGAGGCAAGAGGAGTATCACCCAGAATCCAGCCTGACTCCTTTCTGGTGTACAAGAGCTGCTTAAAATACATTGCTACGCAGGGCTACTACTAGATCTGCTTACAAGTTTTCTCCTGATCTGTTTTCCCTCCACTGGAACTTCTAAGCTCCTGCTTAAAGCTATCACGATCCCTCCTCCATCTGTGCTTAGAGCAGATCATCAAAGGATCATATGCAGAGTCCTGCAGACTGCCCTCTTTACTCCAGTTCCCAGTGATCCCACTATTTATTAGAGATGCTATATCCCTTTTCTAAAACCCTCTGAATTATTTTTCATTAAAAAATCCATTCAGTCCATGTTGTATTAGTTTGGCCTGCCATTATGGGGCAAACGTATTAGGAAGGGAAGAAAAATATGAAAACAGTGCAGAATCTCACTACTATTTAAATATTTCAACAACGTTTTGAAGGGAGGTGCACTATGAACCAATGTCTGCCATGCTTTGCCACTAAATACTTGACAATATATAGGGGCGGGTACAGAAAAGTTAATGGTGTCTCTTGCATGATGTGTTGTGAATGACACATCAGATTAGTTTGGGTATGATCATACACTTTAAAATACACCCCTCCCCACAATGATAAATATTACTGATTAGCACTAACCTTACCTGATGAGTGCTGACATAGCATTTTAACCCTTTCCAGAAAGATGTACCTGCAAATGGAGAAGGTGTGGATTAATGCTGTTTCAGATTCTGGCTGGCCTATTCCTTATCTACCCTTAGTCTTCTCTTCTATTTAATGACATCACTTGGACACCAAAACTAATTTGGAACCTGGGAGCTCACTTAAGTGACAGGAGAGCATTACACTGCTGCTCGACAGCTGCACTCGCTGCCTGGAAGTCCCCAAGGAAAATTCAAAGCTTTCAAGGCCCTAATTGTTTGGGATCTGGCTGTTTTATGATCAGAAGAGGCACTCAACATTGAGAAGCCGTGATACAGAAGAGAAGTGGATGGCAAGAGCACTTGAATATTCAGGTCTGTTCATCCCCAGATTGAACTCCCACATGTGTTATTAAAGCCTATTTTCCAGTCTGACGACTGGGAGAGGGAAGGCTTGCAGAAGCTTTTTGCAGCATATAATTAGTTTAGGAGCTCAGTCAATAGCATCAGCTGGAAGAATATATAGATGATGAAATCCTGTAATTTTGAACATTATTATTAATTAGGAAGACTATACAGTCTTTGGAAAGGCATTTCTGGTGTTTACATCTTGTAAAAAATACCTAAATAAAATATACTCTCAGAAGTTATTCTTTGAAGGCTCCACAAACACAGAATGCTAAATTAAATTTGGATTCAGAATAACAACACAGACCATGGAGCACAATGTCATGTGTTTCTCTTAAAAAAAAAAAAAAAAAGTTGTTTAATTCACTCTTTTACCTAAAGATAACTCTACTGTCTTCCATACAAGGACAGTTGTGTTACAGGCCAAAGCACAGACAAAGTATTGATTTAGTGACAGACATGCACTTGCTTGAACATCCCACAGGATGAGTGGTCTGATGTCCCCAAGAAGGGCTCAGATCCATACATTCTGCAACGGGAGAAGAAAATAACTGAAGTTCTTTCTTTAGTTGCCACCTGTTTCTTTCTTTGGCCCTGGAGGCTGCAGCCTCAGTTTTCATCAGGGATGTGCTGACTAATCGTACGTGCGCTGAATACCAGGGCAGAGCAATTTTCTTCTCTCTGCACTCTGTTTCACTGAGTGCATTTATAGGAACATCCAGGTGAACACAATAACTCTTCATTCACGTACAGCAATATCACCTGGGTCCTACAAGTTTTGCAATGTTATTCCAACCACAGCAACTGAAGGAAAGGCAAGGACTCAGTACTGCTTTTAAAGGTATAAAAGATATTCTTCATGAACCAAAGGATTCAGGTAAATGCAACTTCAAAATACAGTTAAGCCACAAGGATGACATTTTTCAAGGTGACTGTCTCCTTCAAGCAACACTAAAGACTCACTTGATAATAGAGGCAGATTCATAGTCTAAAATCTCATCTTAAAGTGCTACTTCCTTTTTTTAAATTAATATGCTAGCTTTAGTAAAAGTCCCATCTCTTAGAGCACCGATGTCTTTACCATGTCTTGGTAAAATATGATGTCCTTACTCATTAAAGAGCATGTAGCAGCACATCTCGTTTGAGCTGTGGAAATGTGGATTAATTAATCATAAGATAAAATTGTACATTACAGTTGGTCAAAAAGACTAATGGAAGGGAGTGGGGAATGTATTTCAAAATACAGAACTAGTCTAAACATTCCTGTGGGTTATGCATGGTGGTACAATTTGCCCAGGAAAAATAATTCTCTAGTGAAAAGCAGAGGGTACAAATAAATGAAATAAAATGTGCATAAGTGGGTCCTCCCTACATGCAGAAATCTTCTTGATATAACTCCAGTGGGATTCTACAGCCTGTGCATAAAACCATGTCCAGACACTTTCTTTTGTTTCAAGGATGACCATGTTATGAATATTTATGTAAATACATTCTCAGACTATGTAAACTAATCACTGTTTGATATCCAGATGGCTGAAAAAACTTTTACAACAGTCTAATGGAAAGGATTTCAAATCACACTGAATATAAAAGGAAAGTGAAGAATAAAACTCAAATTTCAGTTTCCAATGCCTTCTTGGACTTCACGTGAAAAATCTCTGTCCACACTATTTTGTCCTTTCTGATGGTGCAATACCTATACAGTAAGATAGAGGTTGCAATAATGCTTTCATTCCTTCTATCCATAGGTAAATGACACAAAAAGACAGTTCTTTCTGTCACTGGAAGCTCTCAGTGGTCTCTGAGTCAGTCTTTATACTCTTGAAAAAAAAATTGAAACTGAAGAAAAAAACATCAGTCTGAAGTGTCCTTATGTTTAAATTCTCTACACATTTTTAATCACACATACTTGTATTGGGTTTTTAGTAAACAAATGCAAGTTGTTTCTGTTCCTTTTACTGTGGATTATAATCTCACGGTTTTAGATTCCAGTGCAGGACCAGTGGTTTCGGTCTCCAAGTTCCAGTATAAATTTCAGATTTAGGCCTGGTTCCCTGAGCCTCCTGAACCTGCTGCATTCATAGAGATGTGTCTTTTTAATCCACTCAAACCATGCATTCAGTGAGGTCTTCTTGTGCAGTGAAGATCTTGGCACCTGAAGATCTTGAGGCTAGCTCATGACAAAACATTCTTTAGAGGTATCTCCAAAGAGACAAAAGAAACACCTGAACCACCCTGAAAGTAATGTCCATTCACAAACCAGGATCAAGACTGTAAAACCCCATCTCCAACTCCTACAGGGAAGTAGAAACCAAATAAAGAGCTGAAAATGTTGGAAAATATTGGAATTTGTCTGAAAATATTGGATTTACTCCTGAAATTACATTAGAGATATTTTTTTTTCTTGTATATTTTTCAAGGTCTATGTATTTCTGAGGTGTTTCTGATTTTATAGTCACTAAATAACTTTCATGAATTACTTGAAGTGGGAAATTATTCCATCAGGATTGCTCCACTCCAGCTAGTTCTGTGATCATTCTTTCTGAATAGGGTCCAAGGGTATGATAAACTGCATATAAAAACGTGCGAGAATTCAGAATGCTTGAGATTAAAGAAGAGAGAAATTTTAGTTCATCAGTTTGTCTCTTTAGCAAGTGAGACTGCCTTTTATATGGGATGTAACGCACTTCATCTATAACAAATGAAAAAGTATGTAAAAAATGTCCTTGCAAGCTTTGAAATGAAACAGTAAAAAGCCTATGAGAAGTTAATTCCATTACAACTTTCACATTTCAGCACTTACTGTGTAGACAATGAAGGGCAAAGAAAATAATCTCAAATAAGGCAGCATTTATGCAATTGAATCACTCAAAAAAAAATCAGAAATCTGTTGCATTTGGGTTATTATGTGTTTTTTTTTTCTCTCCTGATTTTTTTTTTCCTTGCAGTTGTTTTATAAAAACTGTTACAAATGATTTACAGTTCTCATCTCACTCTTTCTAAGTACCTCATCAAAAAACAGTCATATGTCAGATTTCCAGGAAGGTAATTAGTAAAAACCTTCCTTACTTTTTCCTTTGCTTTCTGCTTCAACTTCTGCTTCCATTTCCCCTTCCTTTCCTCCTGAAAACAATTAGGTCCAGAAAAGGGAGCAGAGAAGCTTGCCATTAGAAGTGTAAGTGTCACCTCCCACCAGGAAGATTCAAGAGTGACTTGAGTGAGCAATTTTGCTTCAAGAATTAAGAATGCCTGAGATTAAAGGAGAAATTTCAGTTCATCAGTTTGTCTCTTTAACAAGTGAGACTGCCATTTATATGGGATGTAGACATCCCATATAAATGCAAATCCAGCAAGGAAACCTCTGTGCATATCAGAGAGACTAAACTGCACAAGAGAAGAACAGGGGGTTCTTAGGCTGGGGGCTGGGTTGTTTTTTTGCCTTCCCTAACTGAGTGAAGATCAGCATTGTGGAAACACCACTGTGGTTCATGCTGGCTTGGGGCATCCAAATGAGCAATCCTGTCAGAAGCTGATCATGAATCTCTGCATCACCTAGGTTGTGAGATATTGCAGACATACATTACAGAATAAAGCCTAGCTTTCTTACTGACAAGCCATAACTTGGTGGAAATCGACTTTGGGACATGTCTCCGCTTGGGCCAAAACCTAGCTGTTTTGTTAAGTAAAATTTTCTACTCTAATGAGTTTTTTCTGCCACCCTTTAACCCAGAACAGTTATCATACAGTCCCCCCGAAATTTAACAGCAATTATGATGTCTCTCTCAGAGAAATCGCTTAATAAAGAAAACCAGTACTAAGACCTATCAGACCTTGAATAATTCCTCTGGACCATTTCTAGCTGGCTTAAAGTTGCTAACCACAATCACTTAGCACTGATTAATGAGGCATAAACTTCATCACCTTCATCACCTCTGCAGCTGCATCAGTAAAGTCATTTGTACTCATCAGAGCAGTCTCTTAACAAGAGAAGTGGACAACCCAGAGCATCAAAAAGCTGTCTAAACCTCACATTATCCAGATGACTGTACAATCACTGGAGCTGTTTTTTCCAGGCGTGTTCAGCAGACGAAGCCAAAACCCTGAGATGCTGCCACAATATAAGCAACTTGTGGTTATACCAGCTCCTTCCAGCTTGTAGCAGATGACATTTACCTCTCTCCTGCCTCAAAAATGAGGGAAACACATAGATCTTGCCCTTGGTTGCCTTTTTTTCCCACTCACCTACAGCCTCCCACTGCCCAGAGTCAAGGAAATTTCAAACATGAAACACTAAAAATATGCTGGTTCCAAAGTCTGTCCTAAATCAGCAAAATCTGCATTGCTTAACACAGTCTCAAACACTATAAGAACCAGATGGGCCTTGCTCTTGTTGGAAAAAGTAACAATGCTGTTTTAAATAATGGCTTTATTTTTCTCCAGCTGTTGGCAAGATCTGACATGCAGAATAGTCAGCATTCCAAAATTTCTGCCCACAAGTAAGTGCGAGATGGCTCCAAGATGCCTTGCTTCTCTGTACTGTAGGAGTTTTTAATGAGAAGCCAAACTCCTAATAATTGGAGATGCTGCAACACATAAAGCCCTGGGAAAAGAACCTTGTGAAAAGTAGAAGGGAATTAAATTGGGCTACACTGGAAATACAGGAACTTATGGCAATGAACACATAACAATTTTCTTTTTGTACACTCTTTCAAACAAATAGTGAAAAGCTTAAAACATACTAAGTTTTTCCACAATCTCATCCCATGTCTGACATCAGTAAATGTATTTCAGTCCACTTCAACTCCCTCTGAAGAGGTCATATGTCCTCAAAGGCATTTCAATGTATTATAACAGTTTTAACAATTCACCTTATAATAAAGAATGTACTGAAATATTTGCTGAGGCATGTTCCTGCTTGCTTTTTCTGATGCACGCTGCTTGAATTTTCTGCTAAAAATAAAAAGGTTGCCTACATTTAGTGATTAGTTGAAAAGGAGGAGAAAGGAGGAAGGAATTGGATAAATCCATTTCAACAGTCTTGTACAAGAAGAAAGAAAAGTATGGTAATCTGGACCAGATGTGGTGAAAAAATAAAAGCACACAAATATGGTCATTATAATATCTATTTGGTTTCCATCATTCAAATTTTTTTGTGCTGACCATTCAGACGCATTTGTGATAAAAATAGACCATTTTTTAAAACTGAGATGCTGATCTTGAAGCAGATTTATTTTTGCCCCATGTCATGCTACCTTTGAAGATAAGTAAGAAAGATCCATAGGTAATCCTTCCTTTTCTCCTCTTCTTTTAGAACTTTTTGGATAATTAACCCTTTAATTCCCTTTCTTTTCTTTTCACGTTTTCTCCTTTCTGTTATTCTCCTTCCCTCTAGTTTAGTTTAAACACTTCTACCCATTATTTGTGATCTGCAGCTTGGTCAGAGAGAACATCTGTAGCAGTGTTTCAGTTCGCTCTGGGAATGCTCTCCTAAAATCATTCACCTGATCATCATCTCTCTTCACTCTGGTTTGCCTCACATAATGGTCTGCATAAACTGGGTTGCATCCCATTACACCGAATGGGAAGAGGTACTCCAGCCAGTGAGCAGGCAGGGTATGGGATGGAACTAAATCCTTTCTGAAGCAGGTACTGCTGAAACCTGCACATGGACCTCAGGTCCTCAGCACCAATTACTTTGCTCTGTGAAACCACTCCCTCAGCATTTCCCCAAGTGCTAACACGCTGTAGCAAAACAGAAGGCATGCATTTGAGTGACCACACACATGCTGAGGCTGTGTCCTGTGAGTGCTAAAGCTGGCTTTCATCTCTGTGCTGTGGTTGTCACACACAGCTTTGACAGTCTCCCATCGCACCCCCTGACCACTGGGCTCCCCAGCACACCACTGATGGTCTCTCACTGCTCTGCTCTTGCCAGCATCCTTTTTTCCCCCCCCTTTCTTTCCTTTCAGGAAGGCTTGACTCAGTTTCCCTGACCTCCATGGATGGATTTTTTCCTCCCCACTTGAGAAGAATTTCCCAAGAGCGTAACCACCCCAAGTCCTCCTCCTTCCACCCAAATCCTTTGTTTGCACTGGATTAAATGCTACCCTTTCAGCACAGTCATAAGCATGCAGTTTGTTTTTGCTGTGTCATTGGGCTGTTCTTCTCAGCTTCTTCTTCAAAATATTCTGTGAATTCTTTGCAAACAGAGAGCATTTGAAATCCCACAGGCTGCTCCATGATTGGTTCAGTCACAGGCTCCACTGACTGCAGCAAAGCTGTTTCCAGCAGCTGCCTGCAGATAGACAGGAGGTCTCTGTGCACTGAGCAGGGCAGAGGATGGCTTTGTGACCCCTGTTACCCAAGTTATCTAAAAGCCTTCTTTTCACAACCCAAAGAACTGATCTTTCATTGCACTGCAGAATAACACGGGCTTGTTTTGAAGGAAAGTAATAGTCCTGTTTGGGTTTAAAAGGAAAAATGTTTTCAATCTCTGCACAATCAGCTCTCTGGAGTTCAGACAAATGGTCTCAAGTGAAAAATTCTTCATTCTTTCCTATTTAAACTTTTTTTTAAATAGGAAAGGCCAAATAGGTTTTAAGGCCATGGGGAAATTTCTGTATTTATAGTAAAAACCTCTCTCTCCCTCACCGAGCTGTAAAGGTAAAATGCAGAATTTGAATAATAGACTGGTAGGAGGTGACCAGAGTTCTCGTCCTGCTCCTTTTCCTTAGGCAAGCCACATTCAGGCTGGGACTCAGAGCACTAAACTGTTGCCTCTTGGATTCTCTCTTCATTTTCCTCCAAAATATTAATAAATATAAAAGCCACATTAAAAAAACCTGGAACATTAAATGCAGTGTCCACCAACATCACTCTCCACTCAAACACTATAATTTATGCATACATTCTATTAAGAAAACTCCATAATTAAAAAAATAGATACACTAACGGGTGATGCCATAGATTCGGCTACCTTTTATTGGAAATAAGCACATTTACAAGCTGACACTTCTCTGGAACTAATTAAAGACATCACATTGCCACCACATCCATGAGAATAGTCAAACAGACAGACATTTATTTTCACATGTGACAGAGTGCTCGATTTGCTCGTAAATGGACAAAGAAATCTATTGATATATGGAAAGATGTGAATGAAAATTCAGTGATTAGTTTGAAAAGAGCTGAAAGTTAATGGAGTCTATTAGCTAAAAATGTTTTTAATGCTAATTTTTTCATATTAAATCCATGATCAGCAAGGTGACTGGAATGTTTTCTTTTATTTTTGTCCCGTCTTCACAGTTTATACTTTATTTATGTATGTTTTATATCTATGTGAAAATCTTGCTTAAAATACAGATAGCTATAAATACAGTTCAGCCCAATGCTCAGTCATGCTGCAACTATCCTTAAAAATGTTCAGAAATACAGCTGGTTTTTTTTGTGGAGAACTTGAGAGAAGGTTAAAGGGTCTAAAGTACAATTCACAATTTATAGAGCTACCATGGCAACTATTAGCTGGCAACAAAGAGTAACTTTATTTGATGGAGTCACAGGAAGTCAAACATCCATGAGTGCACTGCAATCAAGACATGCTGGCATCATGCAACTCCCTGAACTATTACCAAAACCTTGTTTTGTGAAGTGCTGTGCTGCTACCTCATGCAGTTATGCCCTATAAGGAACCTTGTTAATGACTATGTCTTCCCATCCTGAAGGGCCTGGCACTGAAAGCTCAGCTTCCTGCATGTTCTGCAGCTCACAACCCTCTTGGCCCTGGTATACCAAAGGTCCTGTGGGATATGTGGCCCCACAGCAGCCAAGGTCCTATGGGAGACCTGTGACAGATCACAGCAGATGTGTAAAAAACAAGTTATTCTGCTTCTCTGGTATGTAAACTGTTGGTGCATATAGGGAGAACTTGCTCATGCTCAATATGAACTAGCCAGGGGTATGGAGGATAAAGTCAAGCAATTATGTCTAGGAATAAATCCAGGCTGAAGTGAACAATGGCAGGACAGCTTTGAGTGCAAAGCCACTCACACTGAGATTTACTGTTGGTAAAGTTACATATGTCCAATATGGCCAAAAAGCCACGTATGCCCAGCGTTGCCTAAGGGACCGTATCAGAAATACCACCTTTACGTGTGGATGTAGCACAGTTAGGACTAATGGCAAAAAATAATCAGGTGTGGGGTGCTGAGAGGAGCTTGGTTGAGTGAGATGCAAAGATGGCAAAAATGTCAGCATAAAATAAGGAAAAATGAGGAGTAAAGTATAAAGTCAAATAGAGAAAAAAGGAAGGTGAATCCTCTAGCAAGAGCAGCACGAATATCTGCATAGTGATGCTGACCTGCATGCCCCCACTCACTGGGATGCTAAAGGGACCCTCCTTGGACAACTCATCATCTGGATGGTGTCCATTAGGTGTGGTGTGGGAGGAAATCACTTTGCACCTTTGCATCTCCATGCTAACAAAAATGTAATTTGATGGCAATTTCATGCTTATAGGTTTCACTGGACTTCAAACCTGTAATTAACAGTGTCACAGTCAAGCCTAATACACTGCATTGTTATTTAATTAAAAGCTGTTATATCTGATTGCCTAGATCACTGAGAACTTTGCTGTCCTACACATTTCCTTCTAGTGTGATCATTATTCAAAAACATGTTAATCATGTTTGCATCAGCTACCTCTCAACTCTCTCAAGTTTCCTGAAGGGAAGTGTCAGACTTTGGCAGTTATGATGCTAAAAGCAGACTGAACCCAAAATGTTCTTCATCCTGCCAGCACCGGATGTTCTCTGCCAAAAACTGGTATGAAGTTAATTAGTCATTACTTATTATCCAAGTCCCTCCTGCTCTCTGCGTTCTGTCTGTGGAGCTGCCTTTGGCTACTAAAAAAAACCCCAGTGCCAGAAGGTCCTCCCTCCAGATGCTAGGTTATCAGAAACTATTTTCAAATACTGCTGTAACAGAGGCAGGGCAGAGAATGTGATGAAGTAACGCAGGACTAATCTCCAGCAAAAAGGCAGCCTGGGACAGACAGAAATCTCAACAAGGACAAACTGCTTTGCATTTCTGTAGGTGAATGTTGAAGGCCAAAACTACAGTTTCATCAGTCAGCTACACTACTGAACGCTTTGGCAAAAAATACTGAATTACTCTATGTATAGACTGCAGTACTAAATTTCAGTGTTCCTTGACCTCTAATTTCTTACCTTCCTGCTTTTACTGAAAACAAGAAGTCTGTCCATTAATCATACTTAATTGAAGCTGTAAGACACTCTCTTGTACTATAATGAGACCATTTTATAAATGGAAGAGACTGGCATTGAACTCAAAGTTTCATCCATTAGCTTTTGGCTGTTGTAAATTTTCAAACATTTTGGCTTTTTGTTAGATACAGATTAAGGATGAAGCTTCAGACGTTTGCCTTTGAGAATCATACTTTTACTTTGAAATTCAGCCAAAAATATCTTAATTAACTTTACTTACTCACCCTTGCTTAGATGTGTATGTTTCTCTATCTTAAGTCTTTGTTTCCT
Organism: Dicaeum eximium; assembly: GCA_013396995.1. Classification (NCBI taxonomy): domain Eukaryota; kingdom Metazoa; phylum Chordata; class Aves; order Passeriformes; family Dicaeidae; genus Dicaeum; species Dicaeum eximium. Next base: position 112,785 of record VWZP01002902.1, read on the forward strand.
TGCTATAGAGAGATGTTTCTACAAAAAATCCTGATTAACCCCCTTCTCTCAATTAGAAAACATGCTGCCATTAATTTTAACATGTGCACTGGACCCTATAGATAAAACATTCCTGATTCCTATACTTTTCTTTTTGGGATTCATGTACTGGCGTACCTCCAGTTTTACTGGTGAACCCAGGGCCACCTCAAAGCTTTTGGAGTGAAGTTCTGGCCAGAACAGACCAGACAATTCTATGTGCAACACTGATAGAAGTTGGCCTGGTCCAAACAGGGGGTTGGACCCTCACCTTCCAGGGGTCATTGCCCCACTGTTTTCTCTGGCCTAAGGAAAAATGGCTCCAGCCTGCCATCACAGGAAACTTTGTGTTGGTAAGGACCTCAGAAGGTCTCCATTCCTATTCCTGCTAAGAACAGGCTTGGCCCTGCAGTCAGACCAGGGCTCAGGATGTTATCTTGTGGAGCCTAGAAACGCTCCAGGTGGGGAAACAGCAGCACCTCTCTGAGCACATCCCCACTGCCCAGCTGTCCTCCTGGGCCATAAGCTCACCAGGACCCAGGGCCATCTCCCCAGAGCTGCCCATGCTCTCACAGGCATGGCTTCCAGAGCTCTGCTTGCCCAGGGCAGGACTGCCCTTTCCTGCTGCCTCAAGGACATGGGGAACCCATCCTTTCCTCCCACCCACCCTGCTCCCTATGGACAGCTGCCCTGCCCTTGTGCATGTTGAACAGTGATCCCTGATTTGGCACCACCTGCAAACCTGAAGGCTTTGGTCACCTTCTCAGGTCATGGATGGAGATATTGGAGAAGACAAGCCCCAGGGGAGACCCTTTGGGATCCCAGGGGGCACCAGCCTCCAGTGTGATATGACACAGTGGCCATCACATCTAAGCCCAAACACCCGACCAGGTACACACTGCTCTTGTGGGGCACACACTCCCACCCTAACACCAGCTTGGCTACAGGCAGATTGTGGGAGGGTGCTGGAAGCCTTGCTGAAGTCAGCCTGTTACATCCTGTTCTTCACATCCTCAAATCCAGTCATTTTATCACAAAATCTAATGAAGTGGATGAAGCATGATTCATTTTGTCAGTCTGTGCTGGTAACTCCCAATCAACCTTCTCCTCCCTCATGTGGTAAGACACAAGGTCTAAGAGGACACATGGCATACTTTTGTAAGTTTTACCTGAGTAAAACTTGTCAACCTGCATTTCCTCAGTTTTTTGGCTCTTTACCAGTTGTCAAAGGCCTCCACCATCTATGTGACAATAAAGATAGAAGTATCTAAGAGAAAGGAACAATTACCAGTTGCCATTCTGTGTTAAGTAATTTCTCTTTCCTCTGATCTTTTGTTTTAAAAGCTGCCACATGATAATCAAGCAATGCTAATCAAGCAATGCAGGGTATCTCTATAACTTTATTTAGAACTGAAGTAAGACTTACTTGATGGTCATTGTCAGGAATGCATCCTTTACTTCATCCTTCTGAACTATAACTGAAAGTCTTCTCTCCTTGAAACTTTTGGGCAGGCATATGAACAGCACGGCTCTGAAAAGTGATATAACTGAAATATCATGTGAACAACCTTGCAAATAAGCACGTGCTTCCTTAGTGTTTTGCCCAAGTAGGCAGTGTGACAGGAGCTCTGTGTCAGGACACAGGCAAACGAGACAACCACGTTCTACTCTCGTGCAAAAGCCCACTCTGCATACTAATGAGCACGGTTTGCCTCCTTGCTGCTGAAGAGGACAAAGTACTACTTGCTTTGTAGGCTCTGATTAGACAAAGAGGGGACCACCCTGCCTGCTTGTCCTCATGGTCTGGATCACATTCCCTTCTGCTCACAGGTCTGAGAATACAGAGAAAGCTTTCTAACATCTTTTATCAGAACTGAGTGTGGAAGCTCTGGCACTCTGTAATGGTGTAACAAACTGCTGGATTAGAACATAAGAACATCACCAAAATGCCTCTTCTGCTCTAGAATAAAACTGGCATTACAACATACTGCTATATAGACAGGGAATATCCTCTGTGGTCCTAACAAGTAAGACATTCCAGTGGGTATCTTTCTGTGCTACCTTTTTAGGTGTGCAAAGATCAGGAATAAGGTGCTACTAAAATTGCTTGAAAAACAGTACTTCCTTTTCAAATCCAGCTGGAAGAAATAAATTTGCTATTTTCTCTTAAATATAAGAAAATAAAATTCTGAAGAAAGGTATTCACTGACTGCTAGGTAAAACATTCCTAACCTCTCACCTATGGGATTTAAAGCTTTTTATAATTCGTAATTGAGTACATCAAAGGCATATCAAGTCCCATCGACTTCAGCTTGAAATGACTGTCCTTACCAGAAATGAAGGAACTAAATAACATGTGACTTTCATCAGCGTTGAAACATTCAAGCATAACTTAACAAGAAGGAAGAAAGGTTTCTTCTTTAATTCAAAGCCTAAAAGATAATGATGCTTTTAGATACAGAGCAGAAATTCTGTGAAAAAAATCAGCAACAATTAAAGTCCAAAAATTGTGCATGAATTTTATTACTTTGTTTCCTGAGCCAGATTTACAACACAACATGCAGATGCATTTAACAATGTACTTCACTATACATTCTGCACTTGTGACAGCTGTGCAACAAAAGTAGCAATTTAATTTCCAGTTTTTAGTAACTTCAAAAAGTAACAGAATCTTCCGTAAACAAAAGCTTCATTGTTAGTAGTGTCAGTGTTGAGTTTCCAATGCTTATCAAGCTGAAAGAATTAATTTCAGCAGCAGATTTAAAGCTTTTATATTTTGACACAACTTCTACATTAGAAGTTTTGGCAGTGTTTATTACATTTCTTTCACTATTTACGCATGAGAGTAACAACTTAAACACATTCAGGCTGTAATGTCTCGACTGAAAATGCAGAAGGGAACAGTAGTGGTAGAATGACAAACAGAATCTCAGCACAAGTAACTTATGGAATTCTCACATGTTCCTTTGATGAATCCCCAAGCTTACTGCAAGAGTTCTACAAGCATTTACAGCAAAAAGATGGCTGCACAAAATGTCAGTTCTTTCGCAACCCGGTAACACTGATGATGCAAACTCACAAAAATGGTGTGCGGATGGCGCTCAATTTCACATTTTTTAGAGGCTCTAAGCATTTGATTGAGAATCTTTGTCTTTCAAGAAATGTAAAGGAATTTTGGGTATCTAAATAAAGGACAGTATTTCTTTTAAAATCTGAGTATTAGACATTTCAGGAAAAATGTGAATCTAACTTCTAACTTTTCTGCCACACTACATGAGAGTAATACTAAAAAGCTATTTTGAAAACAGAAACCTATTTACAAAGCAATAAAGCAGCCATGGCTTCTCCAATCAGTGCAACTCTTTCATTTTTCCAATGAATATTGAGTCATGACTTTGCACTGAAACACGACACAAAAAAATTCCTATACTTGTCCAAAAAGAGCAGAGATACAACAATGTGCAGTACAGATATACCTCTGATTTCTGGGTCAAAAAAGTCTGGATTCACCTGACACTGCACTGCTCTACGTGCTACTAAAACAGAAAGGTTCAGACATACCAATAGAAAATGTGTTTTGATCTTCAAGCTAAATTGGAAGAGATATGCTAAGTGAACTAAGAAGACAGGTAAGCTTAATGACTAGAGTTAACTTACTAAAACGCTAATCACGTTAGTTCATAGCTGTGCACATCTTTAAATAAAAGATTATGAAATATATTAATGGTGATGTAAATGAAAAAAAATACTGTTTTATCTTTTAGCTTGGTATCACCTTGATGTTCTCTGGAAGGGTCTAATACTTTAATCTGAATATTTTGTCAAGCATTGGAACTGTCTGCTCAGGAACTGGTGGAATCACTGTCCCTGGAAGAGTTTAAAAAATGTAGATGTGGTACTTAGGAACAAGGTTTACAGGTAGACCTGGTAGTTCTGGGTTAATGGTTGGACTCAATGACCTTGAAGGCCTTTTCCATTCTAAATGATTCTATGAGCCTCATTGAAACTGACAGTGCAACTACCAGTAGCAATTTACACACAGAAGGACTGACAACTGCTGTGGAATGGCATTTGGAGTCTTTTGTTTCGTGTTTTGGAAGACCTCAGTTAGCTGATCACTGACCACTCCACTGCAGGACAGTCCAGAAATATATGATAAGAGTATCCTGGTTGGCATTTACATGCACAAAGCTGCCTGAGTAACAACCTAATTCCCATGCGCAACATACTCCTATTTAAGCTGCAAATTATCAATGGTCTGCACTAAGAAATAGCACTTTGTAGTATATTCAAAATTACAAATATGTTTAAATGCTCTAAAGGAAGAAGACAGTAGTGTTAAAAGAGACAGACAAGTAAAAGTCATATTTAATATTTGCACCACATACATAAGAACGACAGTTTTAAAACTCTGAAACTTTTGGAAGGTGCATTTTATACAACCTCCATGGGTAGTGAGGACATATGTAATGTTTTCTATGGAAATACTGAAAATACTGACACAGCAGAACAGGGAAAATCTGACACACACCTGAAGGAAGTCTCTGGGGAAGAAAAATTAAAATGCTTCCTTTTATCATACACCAAAACATATCCACATTTATCCACGAAGCCAATATGGCCAAGGAACCTCTGGTAATCTCTGATAACATTTACAATTAAAAAAACACACAGAAGAGACCAATTAATTAAAATCATGCTTATCTAGCTAAGTTGAAATTCCCTCTAACAAGACCCCTGCTGTTTGAGACACACCTCAATGTTACTGTGCTCCTGATGCTTCACCCTCAGTCGACAATGCTTGTCACCTGTGTGGGGGTCACATGACAGATTTTGTGCTCTGCAGGACTGCAATATCAGATGCAGGGAAGACTTTAAAATGTCATGAGCATGTCACGTTCTTGTACGCTAGTGTAGAACGGCCTCCCAAAGATAAAGGAGTGTAGACCTGGTTTAATCTTCTCAGCCAAAGCCATTATTATGTTAAGATCGCCCTCTGCTGTCAAGTCAAGATCTATCTTTAAGCTACGAAGAGACTTAAAAGGTTTTTTGCCTTTTTGCCTGCAAGGAAATAAAAACATGTGTTTTAAAAAAGAACAAAAGAAGTTTCTCTAAATCTGACTTCCATTATCTGTTTACTTACGTGTCATCCTCTATGTACTTTATTAAAGTTAAGGCTTTTCTGTGAAGGACTAGCAGAAATTGTGCAAGGAAAGTACTCCTTAGAGACAAGCCAGGCTTCAGGTGAAAGATCTGTTAAAAATTAAGAATATTAGGTAGACATGGAAATTCAATAATCATTTCAAGCATCTGGAAAATAAAGAAACATTGCATACACACGTAACACACCTTTAATTATAGCAAAGCAGGCAAATAACATCAGATTCGTACATAGTCAGCATGCTTTCTATGTTTTCTATCTGCTCAGATACAATAAATTAAGCTGTATTACAATTCTGTTTGGATAATTATCTGAAATTATTCCTGGTCAGGCAGTTTTTTCCAAAACTGTAATTGCAGTCACTGTTGCACTGCAATATAAAATGTCCCCTGTTTTTCACACTTAAGCAGGAGTTTCAGTTTTATATAAATATTTTTCTTTCTACTTAAGTAGGGAAGAATCACAGCAGTAGTATGAAGAAAAGCTACCAAACAATTAAATGATGTATTTGTGTTAAATTATCTGTTATTGGGGTCAAAGTACTGATCTGTATTTTTTTTTTTTTGCTGAAAAAAGCAACAATTACCTGATGCAGGAAGTCTTTTACTAATGTATCTCTATGCACGAGATCTTGAAAGACATTTCTATAGAAAAACAAACAAACAAACATGTGAGTCAATGCCAGTAAGGGACATTACCCTCTAGGAGTTGAACACAGCAGTAGCATTATTGCTGCTATTCTGGTTGAAATTAAAAGTGAATTTAAAATTGTAGTAAATTAGAGTTTTTAGAGGTATGGCAGTTTTAAAGATAACGGAGAATTTTAAAGCACTCAGATGAAGTTAACTAAATCCAGGAAAGCCACTGGGCTCTGTCAAATACACTTAGCTCTATTATACCCCTAATTAAAACAGGCAATAAAATTAACATGATATGGTCAGAATTACCACTGAAAATTAATTGCAATAATATTTGATGTAACCAGATTACTGAAAGACCTGGTAAATTCTGCCAAAACAAGTGTAACTACCAGAACTGAAGAAGTTTTTTTTGCTTTTAAGAAGCTCCATGTACTTTATCAGCAAGTAGGCTCTGTACTCTACACTCTTATCCCAAATCAAGTAACTTTGTGAGATGTAATACGTACAAATCAGGTGTGAAACTCTCATCTGTGTGGATAATATGATCTTGAGACATTTCTTCATCTGAATTAGCCCTCCAAAATGCTGTCAGCTCAGATCTCATGTATCGTCGTTGGTTATAGATGTGTTCGTGACAAGGGGGCATCTGCTTCACTGTGTTGACATCCACATCTATATGCGTAGTAGGGTATGGGGCATACATTACTTGACGGAAGGGCAACACAAAGCTTCCTGTTGCATCCTGTTTTAGTGAAAAAAAAACCCCTTTGTTAAACCCTTTTCAGTTAAACACGTAAAGCTGTACTGGGACAAAACAATATTAAAACATTGTGCCTACATTTAACCCATTTTTTGTAGGTTTTTTGTTATGGACAACTGGTGGTTGTATTGCAGTAGTAAGTCCTTAATAATGGATGATTTCCTTAACAAAAAGGTGAAAACAAGTACTGAGGTGACCTGTGTATTAGAGTATTGCATCACCTGGTTTGTGAGCCCATTAGCATTACAGTATTATAGTTATCTGCTAAGTTCATACTGCTTACTAGAGCAAGAAGCATTATTTTTCTATTCATCTTCACCCATTGCTACAGACTGTTTAAAATACTTGGAAACTCCACACCTGAGTGATTGTTCTTCCTTGGTTTTGTTAAAACACAAAAACTAAAATGACTTTTGGAATTCTAACCCCAAGCAGACAAGAACGTATTATTATTGTACGTCAAAGTACAGGAACAATCTTGAACCATCCTCAAGAAACAGATGTGTCATAGAAAAGACTGGTTTGGAATTGTAACATGAAGATAATTATAAGGAAAGTTACAGCGCCAGAAAGAACGACATCAAGGGAAGAGGACACATTTTTTTGAATGTGAATGTGTATATGTGTGTGCATATCATATGCAAAAACATACACTGAAGAATGTTCTTAAACTAGAGAAGAACAGAACTTTCCTAAGCATACTTACTTTGAGTAAGCCTTGAACAAAAAGTCCTGACTCGTATTTGAAAGAGGACTCACTTCTACAGAGTCTGGAACACTTCCGCTCAGATGGTGTGAGAAACAGGCATAATGTTCTAACAATCTGCATTAAAAGGAACAGTTTTGAAAAACAGGAAAATGTAAGGAAGTAAGTCTGACTAGACTGTATTAGGCATTTCAAATTATGAACAAGAGAGTTCACCACGCTTATAAAAAAAAGCCAAAACTTTATAAAAGGCCACAGAACAGTGACATGCCTACTTTTACTTATTTTTTAATTACTGGTGGAGTAGTAAGCCATACCACTCCAACTTTTTGTCAAACGATGAAAAAATCCTACATATTCTTGCAACCACATTTGTTTTTTACCCAATTATGTAGAACAAATCACTTTTGTCTTCTGCATCTTTCTTTTAATAAACGTGAGTTACTGTGATTACTTTCCTAGTCTTTCAGGCCTCTTATTTTGTTCATTCCATATTGAAATAGCAGTTATTGTCTCAAATCAGTCAATTTTTTAAATAAGCATTCATGCTTATTTCCTCAGTAAGTTCCTTAAACTCTCTACTATAATGAACACAGGTACTTCATCACCCATCTTCAAAGTTCTGGGCTGAAACAGCTACCAGTAATCACCCCAAATACATATATTCCATTCTGCTCATCTTTCTTAACCTGTGGTGTCCTATCTGTGCCTGTAAGATATTTGAAAAGGCTCTGTTGAGCACAACGTGTTTCTGCAGTACCTAAGACAATGACAACATAATTTCTGACTGACATTTTCTGTCACAATATGCCATGAGTCTTTTTTTTTTTACTTTGAAGCAAGCTGAAATATGCTATTAAGTAAGCAGTTACTTCAGAAGAGTTGTATCATGACACATGGAGCATGCTGCTGATAGGAGTATGTGAAGAATTAATTTATGAAATTTACCCTAGATGGATCTTGAGGCTCACATTCTTTTACACTGTTTTTTCCTACACTATCTAGCTTATCAATATATTATTTTACATATTCATATTACATATTCATATTTTCACATTCATGTTACATATTACATATTCATAACCATAACCATTCATAACATTAAATCCTTTTCATTAACTATTTAAAGATCCATAAGTTTTTTAAACTACTTAAGCTTCTAACTTCCTCTTGTACTATATATAGCATATGTGTGTATATATATAACATTTCTCTTAAACATATAACATTACCAATAACCTAACTGTGTATAAATCATGAAACAATACATAATAACTATGGTTAGCTGTGATTTCAGCTAAGATCTGAGAATTTTCTTTTCTCTGGTTTGCCTGTTGCTTGTGGGCATCCGCATTTACTGTTGACTTGACCAGAGGTCCTTTATGACTGGTGGTAATACATGTGAAACAATCCATTCTCTCTGCCCCAATTTTTATAAAGCGTAATGAACCGTTTATTTCAAAACACATTTTTAAAAATTAAAAAAAAAAACCTTCCATGTTTCATTAAGACAAGAAGCCCTCTATACTATAAAACACGTAATATATAGTATGTATAGTCTACAAGTAACATATAATATATTCAGCAGGCCTACTGTTCATCAATTTTTATTTCATATTGAAGAAATAGACACAGATTCCAAAAAACACAAGCAGCTCATGACACAGATGTATGTTTACTGACCAGTGCAGGAGAAATTATGGACACACTATTTGTTTAAGAGCATTCAGACAATACCAAATGACATGGGTATTGTCTGTATCTCACCACTACTAGTGTTCCCCAGGGCTCAGTTCTGGGCTTGGTCCTGTTCAACAACTTTACTGACAATCTGGATGTGGGGATTGAGTGCACCCCTAGTCAGCCTGCAGATGACACCAAGCTGGGCAGTAGTGTTGATCTGCTCAAGAGTAGGAAGGCTCTGCAGAGAGACCTGGACAGCCTTATCAATGGGCCAAGGACAAACTGCATGAGGTGCAAAAAGGCCAAGTGCTGGGCTCTGCCCTTGGGTTACAATAACACCATGCAGCACTGCAGGTTAGGGTGAGAGTGGCTCAAGAGCTGTTCAGGAGAAAGAGACCTGGGGGTGCTGGTTGACAGCCAGCTTTGAATGAGCCAGCAGTGTGCCCAGGTAACCAAGAAGGCAAATGGCATCCTGGCCTGTATCAGCACTACTGTGGCCAGCAGGACCAGGGCAGCAATTGTCCACCTGTACTTGGTTCTCGTGAGGCCACACCTCAAATCCTGTCTCTACTTCTGGGCCTCTCGCTTCAGAATGGACAATAAAGTACTGGAATGTGTCCAGAAAAGGGCAACAAAGTTCATGAAAGGACTAGAAAACATGCCTTAAGAGGAATGGCTATTTAGTCTTGAGAAGAGGAGGCTCAGTTAACCTCATCACTCTCCACAACTCCCTGAAAGGAGGGTGCAGTGAAGTGAGGACCAGTCTCTCCTGCCGTGCCTGCAGTGAGAGGACAAGAAGAAATGGTCTTAAAATGAGACAGGGGAGATTCAGATTAATTATTATTAAAAAAAAAAAATCACTGTTAGCACTGGAATTCACTATGTCAGGCACTGGAACAGGTTGACCAGGGAGGTGGTGGAGTCCCCATACCTGGACACGTTTAGGACGTGTCTGGATCTGGTGCTGGGTGATGTGGTTGAGTGGTTTAGGGGTTACAGTGGCAGTGCCAGGTGGATGGTTAGACTGGATGACCTTAAAAGTCCCTTCCAACTTTGATCATTCTGTGATTCTATGACATGGGCAAGCTAGTCAGATCTCTTTGATTGGTGTATTTTAGCTAAATAACCTAATTTTAAAAGCTCAAACTCATCTGCTACTGATTTCTGTACTGTATCAGTTAAATACATTGATTACAACTGCCTATCAGTTAAATACAGAATACAACTGAAAGGCAATCTTCTGGCAGAATTATCTTCTGCTACACCAGTCAACTGAAGATAGCCAGACAACAGTACTCCATCCTTCTTCAGCCTCAAGTATGTTTATAGATTAACTTTGTTCCAAGTAACACTCCTAATAATCAGCATTTAAGTTCAGTTTATTAGAAAGTATGTTACCTTATTAACTTTTTCTGCACTGCTTCCTACGACTACAGAACAACCACAGGTCTGCAGGTGTGAACTAACTGCACTGCAAGTAAAAACAGACATAGGTTAATATATTTAATCAGATTTTTCAAATGAAACAATTATCACCTTTACAAGAAGAATAAAGCGTTTCAAGTATAAATATAGCCTACATGCCCATAACCATAGGACTTTAAACAGCAGCATAGGTTACTGCTGGAATCCAAAAGTTCAACTGCTGGAATCCAAAAGTTCTTCATTATTGGAAGCACGTGTGATGGTGTATAAATAGATGCCACCAAGCACTACACATACGAATGCAGTTACGCAGGAGATACAATGAAAGGTAACAGAACATCACTTAAAACCTATTAAATACACTATCCCACAGGAGAAGACCAAGCTGCTCTCATGTTCAACTACTTCCACTTTAAAATTAAAAACAGGGGAAAAGGAGGAATACACAACTGAACAATAAGCATGATATATGCCATACCATTAATTACATTACATTAACTCTTATTTAGAGTTTATGCACAACCCAGGTTTTTTGCTATTTCAAAAAATGCAAGACTTTGACTTAGAGTCTAATAAAATTAAAGGTAGTTATCAAAGAAAAACGTGTATTTGATAGGAATTTTATTATCAAACAAATGATCCTGTGACAACAGAGTCTACAGAGATGCAGCTATTAGCCCATAACTATTCTTCTAAAATGACAGAAACTTTCTACCATTTTATGGACAAAAATCTCAAAAAGCCAAATACATGTAATTGTTCCCCCTCCAGTAAAGAAATCTATTCCAATCCATGTTAACATGCACATGCAGATAGATACATTTAGATGCACACACAAGTTTAAATCATTTTACTGCAGCATAAATCAAAACTGAATTTCATACTTGAGGAGAAAGCCTTCATGGCAACTATCTCCAATGTCATCATCATTTAGCACTGTGTCACTTATCTGAAATGCAAGTAAATATAGACAAAAGTTAGACAAGAATTTGATCACCTTCAAATTAATTGATTTTTGCTTTGATAGATGGGAACTGTTTGGAAACTATTTAAGTTAAGTTGTAAGGCTTCCCCAGAAATCATAATCTTAAAAAGACTTCACTTCAAACAAAGCATTTTGAAAATGAGAAAGTCACTTGATTATTAAGTCTTCACCAATCACAAGTCAGGTCCTTCCTAGTGGTTTTTTTCTGTAAAAAATGTCCAGAATATTTTAGATTAGTGCATGTCTTATCACTTCTTCCATAAGAGCACTATAATGCGCTGAAACAGGTTATCAACATCAAATCCATTAATCTGTCCATTAATTTTGGTTTGCATCAAACTGCCTTTCCACTTCTACAATGACATCATCCTATCCAGTCAATTTTGCTAAGTGATGAACATAAAAAATACTGCCACTCCTTACACCACTTAGGACAACTTGATGTGAGCAAACGGAAGTACACATGAATTTAGGAAAATTAGCATTTTCTCTAGCAAAGTGAATGCCAAAGTGAAGGCCCAAAGCTATGTTTTATCCAGACAGAGAAAGTATCTTTTTAAAAATTCAGAATACAAATAAAACAAGAACTTACATCTATTTCTTCTGGAACACTGTGTGATTTCATAGATGAAAGAAGTTCCATTACAGGAATGACTTCCCTCGTCAGCATTGGAATGATGCTCTGACCCTGAACAATAAATAAGATGCTTGAAGTAAAAGCACATTGGGTAGTATTAGAAGTTACTACTAACATGAACTTGCAGTATTACATGCAAAACATCCTAACTTCCTACTGCCTGCAAGGGTAGTATAAGCAGAAATTGATGCACAGACTTCTTCGGCTTTGCTCATCAATAATTATGAACTGGAAACATGCATCTGGCTTTTCAACATCAGGCCTAAAATGTATATCTGGGTCTTGTGCTAATTTTCAGCATCAGTTTTGACTGGCCTAGACAATAAATATTTGATGTGAGATAATTTGATCATACTATGCTATGAGCAATCACTGTTAAGCATTTTACATTCAAATCTGGTGTCACAGCAATGACTGGAAACCAGGCATATTAGTTATTAACATACAAAAACACTCTCCTGACTTATCTATCACAACAAAAGGAAGCCACAATCTCACATTTAGAGTTTCAGAAATCAAATTCTTTTCACAGTCTCGTCTCATGCATTAAGTCTCCAACACATTTCAACATGACAGACTCCGTATGTCTCTGTAATTCTAAAAGGTGACCTAATCTAACAGAAGAACAACATTGAGAGGAGGCTGGCATGGCTCTATGGAAGCTGCTACCTCTACAGAGCTTCAAGTTCAAGTTAATGAATTTCCTTTTCTGAAAGGTAAGGTTCTTCACAAATTTCTACTTTATCCCTAAAGTGATGAAATATATTTTCCTTTAATTTGATCACAGTTTCATCATCCTATCTCCAGAAACTTTGGCTACTGCGCATGTCACATTATTAGCCAGTCCAGTGCATTCTCCTGGATGCCAAAAATAAGAAGCAACACCAACTTGAATAGTCATCCGAGGCAGTCAAACGGTTTGCAATGGTGTGCCATATGCACCCACCAGATGGCCCTTACCTGATCCTCCATTCTTTCTGTGCCTTCCAAGACAATCTTCTGGAAATGTTCTTGCCTCTCCTGAGCAAGAGAAGCAGTTAACTATAAACGCTCTGGCACTGGTTCATGTATGTATGCACACAACAGTCACTCAGTACAGTTTCTTTCCTGCAGAGTCATGCTTCATAGATTCAAATTTTGATGTTCAAGTATTTTTTCTTACACAGTGTTGACTTTAGGAGGAAGTGAAGTCATGCAACACAGATCAACACTCCCTGCTCTGCCCTCCACTGCACATCTCCCTTGTTTGAGCAGGAAAGGAAGGGTTTGATGACAATGTCAAAACATTTTCTTCATTACATTTCAAAAAAATGCTACATGATCAGATTATGGTGAAGAATTCCACTTTATGTATGGATTTTTATTTTCAGATGGATACAGTATAGATTGAGGACTCCTGACACAAAAGGAGAAAAACAAGTTCTTCAGAACGAGAAAATTTATTTGACTGGGGAGGGTGGGAAACAAAAGACTTTTTTTTTCCTCACCTCTTGAGGCACAAGTCTTCAAAACATTGTTTTATAACCAAGTACAGGAGACGTGATACCTCAAGGTACACAAAACAATGTAGAAGAGGCTGAACAAAGCTCTGAAAACAGACTCATCAGCAGCTGAATAGCAAACTGCATTTAAAATGAACTTACAATGGAATAAAGTTATTATTCACAAAGAGAATTTAGCGTTAATCACTGGGGCATCAATACAAGTCACAAAAAATAGCAGAGGCTGGGAGAACTAATGATATCTTTTGCTAGATGCTGACAGGTTATTGCATTTTTATTGGTTAATCATTAGTTTCCTGTGACTGACCTACTCAGAGTTTATCAACTTTAAGTGTGAAAAGAGTTTGCAAGAGTGTTTTTTGAGCACATAAATAGGGAATAAGCTCAAGTAGTTTGCCTTCAAACAGCAATAAAACTTTTCCAACCATCTGAGAAAAACATCAGTGAAAAACAACACTGGAACAAGGCAGATTCCTTCAGGGCACCTCCACCCTTCAGTCAGAGAAGGAAGACAACCTGGGCAATCATTTTAGAAAACTCACTCTTCTTGAAAGTAAGTCTGAACAAGTGGTGTAAGCCACTTCTTTTCAGAAATATAACTGTTCAATGTTATTAGACAAACATACAGAGCATAAATTGGAGTAGGTGAATGGGGCTTCTAATTCCATATTGATGGCTTGCTCAGAGTTGCCTGTCTTTCTTTGCCAGTTTGAACACTGATCCCTGTTTCTCCTTATTCTCGAGTTCAAAAGGCTTCTTCTCAAGTCTAGCTGGAAATGTTGTCTGGCTCTACACAGAATAATGAGAACTAATATTCACAACTATTAGAATGTCCAGAACAGATACACAACACCTTTTAGACAGGACTTGACTGTGTTTTCATTTGCAGTATGTAACCATAGCTGCTAAACTGCCTCTAAATGCAAACTACAGAGTGAAGTGGTTTTAATTTATTATCATTGTTATGATGATTCTACAACTCATACCTAAATTTTAATCAACATTTTCCAAGCAGTTTTCTCTTTTCTAAATTAGACTGAAGAATTGCAGATATATGCAGGCATCTCTGCTCTCCTTCAAACAAACCAAAAAAAGATAATACATGTCTATTTCAGAATTCAGAATGCTTCACTGTCTCAGCTAATTCAGCTGACCTACCTGCTTAAAGAAAAAAAAAATTTTGTCATTCCTGATGCTGCCTGAAGGTTACTTCTACTGTGAAAACATACTGGTGTGGAGCAATATCTGAAAACTGAGAAAATGTATGATAGCTAAAACTTATGGATAATTATTATTTGGCCACTCACATTAGATGTCAGTACAGAGGACACTAAAGGAAAGAAACAATGTAATCAGGAACACGAGACAGCATTCACTTAGCTTAAAACCACTAACATTTAACTGCGTTTTAAAAGACTAGATAAGGAATTAAATATTTGTGTTTCTACTATATTGACAAATAATTTTATGTACCATCCTTCCTCTGAAAAGTAAACCCCAGAAAGTATGAAAAGCCAGTGTTTCAGAATGCACTAGCAGCCATAATCAGGCAACAAGGAAACACCACCACAAAAGGAAACACCACCACAAAAAGGAAACACCACCACAAAAATAGTATCAGCTTGTTATTTCTGCAATTAGTTCAGATAAGAGCACTCAAAGAGTAAGCTTAAAGTATGTTGACTACAGGTCTCAGAACAGAAGATGCCAGACAAATGTGCATCACCATATACATTACAGCTGATGGGCACTCTACTGCTCTAAGACAGCCTGGACTCTGTGAAGATGACAAAAAAAATTATTTTTTACCATTAAACTGTTATTTACTTTCAAGAAAAATACATAAAAGATTCCACTTTATATGGAAATATCCATGATTTACCCAAAGGTCAGAGTTCCAAGGCTTAAGAAAAATTTAGCATGTTTCCTTTTTGAGTTTCAGTAGAAGAAATATTTCAGCTAAAGCAGATGTACTTCTGTAGATCTCCCTTTAGATCTACACAGTTTAAGTCCTGGCAAACTGTTTGTTAACATTCTTTTTTTAAAAAAATAAACCTGTAAGAGAAGTGAGAAGATTAATTTTATCAGTTCCCTATTCTGGACCTTAACAAGGAGAACAATGACTTGAAACACAGTAAATTTACAATTATACCTATTTTGAATACATAAATTAACACAATTAAAAGCAACAATTTATATGAAATTCATAGAGATGAAAAGCTGTACAGGAAACCTCTTTTAACTACAGTCTTGTCGAGGCTATATAGTATCACCAGGATAATCCCATGGCTAAAAATCCCAGCCTTGAATTTGCTGACATAGTAATTTGATAACCTTTAATCTTCAAAACTGTATAGACACCAGCCTTTTCTGAGTTTGTATCCCTGGACTCTACATAACAGATGTCACAGCATCTCAATTTTTGCTTCTGCACAAGACAATCTAACAATTATTTTAAGTAATGAACAATAAACTTACCTTATGCATCCATATCCTTCCTTTCCTTATAATATGTGTTAACCTATCCACGCACACTCTGTGAAGTGGCAGGTAGAAACCAAGTTCACTTTGAGGAAGTATAATGGATAGTCCATATGTGCTCCTGTCTCCGTTCCAGTTCCCATCAAAGATTAATGACACAATGATTACTCTTTTTTCGGCCAAAACGAAGAACTTCACATCTATTGCACCACTTTCTGCATTCCGAAGTATTTCTCCATTCAGGGTGTGGTTAGCAAGAAAAGTTATCTCACCATCACTGAGAAGTACCTGTTCTGTCTTTGGAGCCCAGATATGCCGCACTCGGGGGCCAAGAATATTGTCCCAGTAAGCGAAAGTGGCAGCTAACAATGGTGACTCGCCATTCAAAGAGATCTCTGTCTTAGCAACTGCAGGAGACGGTGGTGGACAAAGAGCTGACATGCCTGCTTCCTCTCCCTTGTCTAACTAAAATGCTTACATTACCTAGAAAAAAAAAAAAAAAAAGGTAGGAAAAAAGAGTTAGAGCAGCCCTTATAATTGTCTCATCTTTTTACAAGGGTGGGTAGTGACAGGACTTGTTTTAAACCGAGACAGGAAATATTTAGATTAGATGTTAGGAAGTAATTCTTTACTGTGACGGTGGTGAGGCACTGGAAAAAGTTGCCCAGAGAAATGGATGCCCAATCCCTGGCAATGCTCAAGGACAGGCTGGATGGAGCACTGAGCAACACTATTTACAGGGACAGCATGCCTGCCCAGAGCAGGGGGTGTTGGAACTGCATAATCTTTAAGGTACCTTCCAACCAAAGCCTTTCCACGACTCTTTTCTTTCCAAATGACACTTTCAAGAGGCAATCTGGCTTCTTCACCTGAGATTTCATCGTAGACTTCATTCAGGAAGGAAGTTTGTATATATACATTTGTATGTCTCACATAACAAAGTGGCTTTACACTCATTAGTCAGACCTCAAATGCCCTCTACTCACTAGAGAAGCATGATGAACCTGCACAACATACAGGTTGTGTAGGAAAACTGACATGATAAATATATCCTTTACATCATATGCAGGGTGCTATGATACAAGTGCTCAGCACTTCATAGAATGTATTGACTGATAACTTCTTATCTGTGTGGACACAATTCCTAAACACCTTCTCAAGCTCTTTTCACCAACTCTACAGCTTCCCCATTCTGATGAGGCTGCAGAAGACAACAGGAAGTTCCATCTTCCCTAAAAGTTAGGCTAGAATGACAGGAAGATATGAAATAAAAAAGATTTGCAAACAAATTCAACCAAGGAGGACACAAAACTGTAACAGCTGCAACCCACTCATATCGAGGAAAACCTCTCACGAGCCGCTGGCAACGTTCCTCTCCTTTCTGCCTGCAGCACTCTGGATGACAGCAGCAGGGACCAACGGAGCAGAACACGCACCTCACTACCGCACCCCTAACTCGCCAGAGCTCTGTATCTGAACTTCTTCTTTCATTTTTATTTATTACCTCACAGCAGAAGAGTAAAACCTCTTTCGCTCCGGCTTCTTCTCAAGAGGCAGCCGGTGCCCCGCCCGAGCGGCAGCCGGGAAGCAATGGCCATCCGACTTGGCCATCTGACACCATGACTTTACGATTTTTAGGGAAGACACGACGCCAGCCACCCCCACTGACTCCCCGCACCCACGGGCCGACCACCGGCTCGCTTTCACCACTCCCTCTGCAAACGCGCGGCCGCTGCCATCTCGGCGGCTGCGGCAGCTCCGCACTCCCGGCCTGGATCAGGCCCGTGTCGCACCGTCCGGGTCTGCTCTGAACCTCTCATGGAGGCAACGGGGAGGCAGCTGCGGGAAGGCCGCGCTCCTTTTCCCGCAAAGCAGAGGCGCCGCTAACACCACCCCCGACGCCAGCACAACCCCGCCGCCCCAGCCCCGCGCCCGCCTCACCTCGGC
>VWZP01002902.1:130959-147204 GCA_013396995.1 Dicaeum eximium
GTGACCGAGCCGAGGAGAGCCGTGCCGGTGCATCGCTGGCGGGGGGAGCGGGTCGCGTCTGGAGGGTGACAGTGGAAGGAAACAGGCCCAACCCAGTGTAGTTTGTGGAGTGAGCCAAAACACGAAACCGTATTGTGCCGGGAGCATCCGGCATAATTTATGGAGTGGCTTTTAGGACTGCGAGAGGAAGTTGGTACTGACGGCTTTGGGTTGGTGTCCAAACACAGTGCATGCCGAGTGGTGAAGGTGAGCGAGGTTCGTTTAGTATTGCAGGTACATGGTGAGTACCTAAAGCCCTCTTACTGAGCAGTCCTGCCCGGGGGCCTACGGGGAAGCCAGAGAGGAATTCGTCATTAGGAATTGTAGTGACAGGACAAGGAGGAATGGGTACAAATGGAAAGAGGGGAAATTTAGATTAGATATTGGGAAGAAATGCTTTCCTGTGAGGGTGGTGAGACACAGGAACGAGTTGCCCAGAGAAGCTGTGGATGCCCTGTCCCTGGCAATGTTTAAAGCCAAATTGGATAAGGCCTTGAGCAACTGGTATAATGGGAGGTTCCTGCCATGGTGAGGGGCTTGGAACTGGATGGTCTTTAAGGTCCCGTCCAACCCTTAACATTCTGTGGTACTATGATTGAAATCACTGCAGTCACATATTAGAGACATTTATTTATTTAGAGCCTAGAAAATAGGAGTATTCTGAAGTACCCTGAGATTGTATTGTGAAGTACCCTGGGGGCTTGGGTCTTTGAACAAGCCCATACAGGAAGTCTTAATAGGACACAAGAGACCTGAAGTGGGAATTATTTTTTTATTCATACCCTCCAATTTAATCACAAAATTCACTTACTTCAATATTCACAGAATCATTAGGGTTGGAAGGGACCTCTGGTGATGATCCTATCCAACCTCCCTGCCGAGGCAGAGTTATCTACAGCAGGTTACACAGGAATGTGTCCTGGTGGGTCTTGAATATCACCAGTCTCCATGACCTCCCTGGGAAGCCTGTAAAAATCCCTGGATGGACTATTGAATAGCATCACATTGAAAAATGTGGTCTTGAGCCACCTAGAATTTGCCTTTTAGATTACTTTAATTCACGATTTTAAAAACAAATGCTGAACACGAAATGACTTACATCTATGTGTTGGATTGTAGTTTTAATTTCTGAAAAGCAAAGCTCCAATAAAAGTAAAATCCCAAAATTTGTGTAACCACTACAGAAAAGCTTGGAGGAATAATGGAATTAAACAAGTTTGAAAAATTATTGCTGCTTAATTTGTTTAATACAAAGATTGGACATCAAACTGTGGCATTTCACTACTCACCTCTCATCTAAATGGTAATCTGCAGTTCATGAAAAAATGGGTTTGTGTCTTTAGTATAAATCATTTATTATGCAGTTGAAGACACTAAGCTGTAGAGTAAAAAAATGCAGTTAGTATTAAATCAGTAATGATATTGAGTAACTGGACTTCAGAAATGAAGATGTAAGGGTTGTCATCATTTGGTAACTGGATTGTCGTGTAGCCTTGCATAAGACACTTAGTATTGCTGTATCAGTTTGCCCATTATAAACTGCCTTGAGAATTCTATGTTTAAAGTCAAATCATCATGTTCTACCCAAAGAAACATAATAATGAATTACAAGTCCTTTATTTTTTCTCAGAGTTACAGATGAGTCTCTGGAAGAGCTGTGGTGAGTGTGAAATTTCTGTCTGTCATAGTACTATGGTTGTTGTCTTTTTCTTTTCCTTCACTGTTGAATACTTTCTTCTCACAGAGAAGAGAGTAACAGTCTCATTGCATATAATCTGAAGAGACTTAACAGTATTTCTGGAGGTGCCTTTTGTGGCACATCAGGTGAGTGACGAGCTGCAGTGCAAGCAGCTGTTTTTCCCCTGACAGAGAATATATGTGGCTGTGAAATCTAATGCTGCACATCTGCACAGAAATTAGAGAGTATGCAATGCAGAGAAGAAGAAAATGAGCTCAGGCACTGAGCTCAAGTGAAAACACATCACAATTTTATTTGTGTTTTTAGTATGGCAACCTGAATCATCATGACTTCATGCTTTAGAATAAGGGAGTACACAGGCAAAAAGGGAAAGAAATAAAGTATAGTGGAATTCAGTTGCTTAGCCTAGTAGAGTAAGGTCAGGGAAACGTGGTATTTCCTAGCTGCCTTGCTTCAGTGAAACCATGCATACACTGAGACAGTGCAGGCTTGCATTACTTCATAGAACTGATGTTGAAGAAATCTAATTTTACTGTAATGAAATTATTTTTCAGCCAGAGCAGATTGCAAAAAAATGTATGTCCAAGGTGAAAGAGAGCAAATGGGAAGGGTTGGTTGAGGTTTCAAGAAACAGGGGCCCTGAGTGGTAGCACAGGTATCAGTGCTGAGATTACACTTTATGTACAGATGAGCAAAATGGAAGCAGATTTTGAGAAAACAAAGCTCGCATTCCTGTATCCCCAGCTATTCATTCTTATAAGAAAGAGGTGAATGATGGGCCTTTCCTCAGTACTTCTGGTTGATGGTTCAAGGCTGTTTCACATCCATGTTAAAACCGGTGAAGCATGCTTGCACTCTTGACTGCATGTTCATTGAGTCGCTTGTTACTAGTTTTAACTCGTTCTTTGAAACACTGTCTTTAGTAAGTACTATGACCCATGCGAATTTGAGCTTGACCTGTGAATATGAATTGAGTACACAGAACTTCTGGTATTGATTCTAGCTGCCCCTCACCAGTTGTTTGTATCTGAGTGGTGCTATGATGAGCTACTGTCATTATGTTAGTACTTAGCTCATCACAGGATGGGTCAGATTGGAAGGGACCACAGTGGGTCATCTGGTTCAACCTCCCTGATCAAGCAGGTTTGTCCCAAAGCAAATGGCACACGATTGTGTCCAGATGGTTCCTGAATATCTCCAGTGAGGGAGAATCCACAACCTCTGGGCAGTCTGTTGCAGTGCCATCACAAATGCACAGGTATGAAAGTGTAGGGACCCATTAGTTACAGAAAGCAGTTTGAAATTCTGGAGCCACTCAGTTGAAGTTAACAATTTTCAAATCGAATTTAGGGATACAGAATTTTGAAGTGCTGAGGTCTTTCATTTTAACAGGTCTCCCTCCTTCCCCCTGCCCTCCCCAACGCCCCATGATTCTTACACACATGGAAAGAGTGATTTAATCCCCTAAAGAAAAGTGACTGGTAAAATTGCTACAAAAGATCTATATAAATGGGTGGCGGGAGGAAGCAAGTATATGACAAAAGAGCTTTTAGCAAATAGTTGTGTTGGAGCTCAGGGAACACTGGTCTTCCTCTGAACAGATGTCACTAACTTTTACACAACAGCAGTTCAGCTTTGTACAGGCTGGAGAGACAGACTATGGATTTAGGCAGTAAAGATAGTTAACTCTTTCTTGACTGCTGAAATCACACTGACAGTTCCTATTCAGCTGCCAGAAATCAAAAAAATTGAAAACCAGAATCAGTGTCTTAAAAGATGCCTACCATCAATTAGAAACATGTAAAGAAAACGGTGATGCCGTTTTATTTATGGTGGATCAGTGGTCATATGAGTTCCAAGTGTTTTCTTGATTCTAGAGTTGTTTTTAAATCATGGCAAGACAGGATCTGCTATACTAACCACTAGAGTATTTTTGACTTGGTAAAAATAATCTGAATAATTGGAGTTCACACTATATTGCTGGATTGTTAGTTAGAAGTAAATAAATAAATAAATTTAAAAACTGAAGAAAAGGAGCATTCACCCCTGGGATGTAGCCAGCTGTGTTGTTTTATTCTAATACTACTGATGGAGAGTGCTGTTTCAGTAACATAATAAATTATGTCAAAGAAAACATACAATTATCCATGAAGAGTCTATCTGGAAAGTGGAAATAGACATGATATTTTTTGATAAATAAGAGATAAGGTCATGTGATATATGTATCTCTCAGATATATTTTGTAAAACCGAGTTTCTTGTAGCAGTAAGATCTTAGCTAAAGGTAGTTATCATTAATCAAGCTGCTGTGCTGAGTGTATTTTTCAAATAAAGGCATTGTTCAGATGGAGTTACACAGCAGACTTCTATAAACTCTAAATTCACAAACTTTTTGAAAACAGCTGGTTTCATCTGGTCTGACTTCTTCCCAACTCCAGGCGAGTAGTCCCTCTCTCCTTTTTGTGCTGTATTAATATTTGTGTGACAATAAAACTTAGCTCTATTGCAGATCAGTCTTGTCTGTCTAAAAGTCAGTTTCTGTTTGGGTATGTAGGCAGGCAAACCTAACCTTGGGAATAATGTTGCACAGTAACAAGCATATGTCATTATATCCTGTTGATCTTCTAACAGTGAAACAAAATTGCTTATAACCCAAGACAATATTTTAAAATTAAAGATATGTGTTTTGGGGAATTTTCAGGTCTGAAAGATGCTGGGAAAACAACTTCAACAGAAAGCTTCTTCAATGTATGTTACAAAGGAAGAAGGCCATAGAAACTATAGCAGTACTGCTTATTAGGACCACAACATAAACCACTTCCTCCTCCTTTTCACTTCTGTAGAGGTTTCTCTTATTGGGGAGGACTCAATATTGTATTGAGTATTGATGGAAATCTGTGGGAGCACACTGTTTTTAAAGGTGGTAGGTAGTCCCCGCAGTTTGCCATGGATATGGTGATTGCCAGCAGCAAGGGATTTTAAGGAGGAAACCTTGTCCGTTTCTCAAAAGCTTATGAAAATGGCCCAGTACTGCTTTTTAAAATAATCATATTTCACAGAGGTTTTAAAATCTTCTACATTGAGTGCATTAGCGTTGAGCAGACTGTGCTAAAAAAATGCGTATCTTTCATAATCAGGTATGGCTGCAGAGGATTCATCCGGAAGTGCGGTGTTTGATGGACACTTTTCTATTCTACTGTTTGTGCTTATACTCCTGCTTTTATTTGATGAAGGGAAGTCATAAAATACGGAAAATACTTGTTTTTTGAAATCTAAAGAGTTCCATACTAAAACTGAAAACAGAGACTTTAGTTCATTCATGTTTTCAAACAAAAATCACATCTTTTGCAACACCTTGCACAGCTATTTCATAGATGTGTAGCATTTTCATAACCCGACGCGGCTGGCCAGACCCGGGCTAGCTCCGCAAACACACCGGCGAGCCGCGCCAGGTGTGGGCAGCTGCAGGGCTGGGGTTCAAGCCCACCGCAGAACCTCAGGGGCTTGCCCTACAGTGAGGGTCTTGTCCGTGTCTGGGGTCGAGTAAGGAAGAAAGAGAGTCTCTTCGCAGGCTGAGGTTCTGGTTTTATTAACTTGGAGGGTGGGAGGAAAGGCAGAAAGGCAGCAAATACAAAGAAGGAGTACCAGAGAGAACAGGCTGTGAAAAGCCCTGAGCAGCTCTGAGCATGGGCTTTTAAACTGAGCAAAATCAGGGAGTGGGTACAGAACAGAAGCCAATGGCAGCTCAGCAGGGAGGGGAAACAGGGATTACATAACTAATGGGAAGCAAATGGAAACTGGCAGGTGGGACAGAGGTGTCACAAAAACTTATGGGGCGTCGAGTGTGCGGTGACTGGCATTGGGGAGGAGAGGTCGGGGATTAGTCTGGGGTATTAGCCCAGGTCGGGGATTAGCCTGGGATTGACAGGGAACATTCTGGAAAACAGGGCAGGGTTCACTTGACTGGCAGCGACAGGGAGGCAGGATTGCACTGAGTGGCAGGGAGAGGGAGGAGGGCAAACAATTTATAAGGAAAGGCTAAGAGAGGATACAATCTTGGGAACAACAATATGGCAACCGAACATGGGGGTGAACAGGAACAAGCCATTCAACCAGGAACTGAACTAACTATAAAATCAACCACAACGCATAAAATCCAACATAAAAACATTTGAGGCATGGCATTTCACTACTTGAAGGTCTTCTTCTGCTTTCAGCAGAATACTGAAATACACACTTTTAAAAAATACTGATTTTCTACTTCATTATTTCCAATGTCATTTCCACTTGAAAGGAGGTCAATGCTTTCAATGGCATGTCCCTTACTGCTGCCAGAGATGTTACTGTACCATGCTACATGCAAGGAATACTTCTTGTTTCTGGGGGAAGTATGTAAGGTATTACAAAATTACCATAATATTCTTTCAGAATATATTATTGTACACTCTTGAATAGCATGGCAAGATCCTGGTTCTATTTTATCTTTGGAATGGGTCAGACACTTACTGGATAGTCAGCAGAAGCTGGCTGGTAGCTGAGTAACAAGCCCAAAATAGGTGAAAGGTCTTCCAATGTAGAACTTTGGTTAGTACTCAGAGGTTTTTCCAGGGAAAATAGTAGGAAGTTTTTGAAGTCACTATCTGTGCTGAAAGAAAGCTGCAGGCTTCTGATGTCACTGCTGTTCTGATTCAGCTTTACTAGATCTTCTTGGTGTCATCAAAAGACACTGTTGCAAATCTGAAGTTCTGTTAGACTTCATGTAAGTTAGAGGTCAAGGAAGGACAGACAGGTTTCCTCAGGGGTCACTGAAGATCAGTACCAAACTTGGAAGCAGCCAGTAGGTTTCTTCTAGTGTAGTCCAGTTTGTGATCCAGTGCTAAAATGTCCTTTGATGTCAGCCAAGGTTGCAACTATCACAAAAGCAGACAATTCTGCTGAATTCTCTGTAATTGCAATTTTCTCTAGTCAGTCAACTCGATTAAATTGCCAACTGTTACGCATCTCCTTTTCAGTGTTTTTACAATAAGAAGCCATTTGCTTTTCAGTTGTTACCTTGGCTACACCTATATATTCTTAGTATCACAACACATCAAAGCTGGCATAACAATCTTTTGATAGCGTATACGTGCTTCACACAGAATGACCACACTCATGGAATAATGAACCCCAGGGTGCAGCTTATTTCACTTTCGCCTGTTTCATCCCTGCAGCCCAGACCGCCAAGCCACTGGGGAAGCCCCCTGTGATGTTCCATAGGCACATGCCAATGGGGGTTCCCTCCCCTGTGTCCTTCACAGAAAGGGTTGCAAGTGCCCAGCAGTGCCCTGCAGTGAGGCTGCTCTGTCTGCCTAGCATCCGCAGCTGCCATTCCCACTGTGGCAAATATTTTTGCTGCTTTTATATTGCTTTTTAGGGGGATTTTTTCCCCACCGAAGTCTCTGGTAATTGTCTGATTACTGTTTAATCCATCTGATTTTTATCGTAATCTTTAGCATTATCAGTCTTGGACAAACACCCCCTGCGACAGTTTTGGTTGTCCCATTCACATTGGGAATTACACTGTGATGTCCTTATCTGATCCTTTCTTGTTATCTGGCTGTTGGAACAAGAAGAGGGCCCTCACAGGCATCTCAGGACTCATTCTTGCACTCTCACTCTTTTATATCTGAGAACAGAATTAATCTTAGAAAGATGGTTTGAAAGGATAAGGATCTGGAAGAGCCAAATTCTCTCCTGTTTGATTACATATTTGTAACTTGCCATACATTTAAATGTATTTCAATTTATAATGCAGAAGGCATTATAAGAGTAAAAGCACAGCATGTAACTTTAGAACCAGGACAGTATTACACTTTGGATAAAATACACTGTTGCTTTGATTTCCGGACAGAAAACACTTCTACACATACTTAGAGTTCTAGTCATTCCTCCTTTCCAGGTGTGTGACAGAACATTCTGTATTAAACTCCACAAAACGGACTGAAGATGGCTTTACTGCTACCCACGCTGTATGGCTAAGTCAGGCTGTCTGTCTCTGCTACTGATTTCAGTGCTCCTACTTGTAGAGCAGAACAAATTGTAACCAGGACTTCCTGTTCAGAATGTTCCACAAGCTAGATAATGTCTTTTTGTTGCTCTGATAGTGTTTTGAACATGTAATTCTTTCATTGAAATACTTTAAAAGAGTCTCAGTGATACTGGTGTGTTCTGCACCTGAAATGGCAGCAGCTAAAGAGTAATCACTAGTTCATGAAGCTGTAATGTTGAGCTAGTCTATCAAGCTCTTTATTTGGCTTTATTGTCTTAGTGCTAGCTCATTTTAATTTCCACAATTCTGTTGTTCATTATTGAGACCTTTACAGGTGTTGAAGAATCTGATTTTTAATTCCGACAAAAATGTGGTACCCAAAATTCATGTGTTGTTAGAGCAGCACGCTAATTTCTCTGCTGCTTTTCCATCTGTGTGTCAGAAGACTCTTCAACTGGATTTCATGCAGAACATTTATATGGACTCTTAGATACATAAACTTCTTTGTTCCTCCTCTTGAGCAGAACAAAAGTACTACAGCTGTTTTCCTACAGCTCCAAGGCCAAAGAAATATATTCCAATACTTATCAAGACTCAAAGCATGTATCCAAGTCTTCCTAGATCCACAAGACACGTAACACCTACCCCTTAAGCAGAGGCCCTGCAGTTATTTGTCAGCAGAAAATGGCAGCAGTTCTTCACTGAGGGATAGTTGTATATTCAGCTGGACAGCAAGGCAGTGAAGAACAGCCTTAAAAAACCTTTGGCATTCCCTGATGGTTCCCTTGCTCACATACTTGGTCATCCAGCAACCCTGTCCTATGACCTTCCTGCTATCGCTGTGTGCAACTCCAGCATAAATGCTACATTTGAATTTCCCAGAGCTGCATGTGACCGAGGAGCCAGTCCTACACACACTTGTGCTGAGCAGTGAAGAGAAACAGTGGTTTCTTAGGATCATGGTAGTTGCTGAGTGACATAACCTTTCCATATGGGAAAGTAGTTAAAATCTAAATACAGCTCAGCACTTTATTATAGTCAGCTGGAAGGAGAGTCTCTCTTTCTGGATGGTCAGTGCAAGCCAAGTTTCTGGATGATAAGTGCAAGCCACAGAAGTGTCCGCAGGCTGCATAGATTCTAAGACAATTGAAAGTGACTAAGTTTCTTCAAGCACCCACAGAACTGGCTAGCAATGCCATCAAATGCATTTAGCAAGCCCTCTGAGCTACGTGCAAAGATTTCTGAGTAGTGTGTGGTGTCAGTTAAGAAATACAAATAGAATTTTATGATACTTAAATGATTCCAGATACTCATTCATCTTGAACAGTTAAACCAAACGGTGACACAATATGCAGGCAAACCTTGAGTATCAGTGAGGGCTGCAGAAATATATTGGTGTTGGAGATAGTTTTTATTTTGCTGCATCTTTTTTCATTCTCTGCATTTGCTTTTACTTCCTCTGGGATCACTGGCAAAATTTCTTTTAGATTTGCAGGAGAGGACAACCTTGCCTTGAGGCAGTGCAGGATGCTGACTGCAGCTGTCAATGACAACTTTATCTTAGAACAACAATGTGGGTACAATTCAACACTGCCTCATAATGTGTATGATTATTTTCACTGGAGAAAAGATTTGGAATCTTTCTGCACCTCATTTAATTGATCCTGCTCTGAATGATTGCAAGCAAAGCTTGGTAACGCACACTTCTCTGACATTCCATCTTGACTTCAATATTTATTTCTCTCTCCTTATATTTCAGGCTTGATTATCTTGTTTGATATGTTCAAATATTAGAGAGTCTTTCTAAGAGATTCTGAAAAAACACAATTCATCAAATACTTGTTTTAATTATTGGTTGACTGGTTAAACTTCGAGTGGGTTATGGTACTTTTGTGTCTTACAGAAGTTTCTGTCTACATAACCTAGTAAGGCATTTTTATTAGACGTTTTATTTCTGCTTTACTTTCATGTATTACTGTCATAAGCATGATGAAAAAACCAGTGTGTGTTGGGATACTGAGGTATTAAAAACTGGTGGTGGTGGCACCATTATCATCCTTAATAACTTCACATACACACTCCTTTCCAAGGTAACCTTCACCCAGTCTTCACTTTCTTCTCTGTTTCTTCTCTTGGGAAGATTGCTGTTGATCCTGGAGCGCTGGGGGGAAAGTGTTGATTTTGTGCTATTCTGGTGCTTGCAGTTACTGATCTTGAGTGTCAATGGCCAAATCCCCAGACAGCTCTGAGTGCTTTTTGGGGTGCATTTTGAAGGAATTTCCCCTTGTTCCTATTTTGTAAACCCTCTTTACTTAATCTAAATAAATGTAGAAACACATGTGATCTGCTTCCAAGGTGAGGGGTTTGCCTTATGGTATAGCCTTTCTTTATTGCAGGATTTAGTCATGTCACTTCTGTTTAATCCAGAGTATTTCTGTGTTTTACAACAAGCCTGTACAGCTTGTAGCTAGCAAATAGCAGACTTGTGCTTGAGAATTCAGAAGCTCAGCTTTGGACAATCACCCTTTATATCTATGTTTATCTGCTGCCTGTTGATGTTAATTACCTAAGGTAATGTCCACAAAAGTTAAAAATAGCAACATTTAAAAGGTGTAAAAAACACAAATTATTCTATGGTCTCCTTTCTATTTTTCTCGTGTTGAACTTGTGAAGAATCTTATGCTTACTTTCTTGTCTGTTTTTCTGGTAGCATGCCATTAATTTTGTGCTTGGATGATTAAATTCTTATCAGGCATTTTAAAGCTACTCTGCTATGTACCCTGTTGATAGGGGACTGATGTGGTCTTGTATCATTGCCTTATTGAAAAAAGCAGTTGTACTTTTAGATGATGCTGAAAACAATCAACATTTTCAGACTAAGCTCTGATTTTTTAAAAAGGCTGATTATAGCAGTGAGGTACCATATCAAATATAACAAATGTTTATATTTAGGAAATACAAGAAAATACTCAAGACAGAAACACCAAAAAACATATAGTATTGCCTCCTCTTCAAAAGAGAAACACACACCAAAGCCAGGGTCTCTGTTCTCTCTGTTTGACAGACTTATAAAACTTCCAGAGGGAGTTTTGCTTGAAAGAGTAGCTTGGATTAATAGCTAAAAATAATAATGCATCCAGGGAGGAATAAAATTGGTGGGCAAGAAATATGGCATTAAGAACACTTAGTGATCTGAATTTGTCATTTCTGCAACACTTAGCTCTACAGGAATTTGTCCCATACATGTCTTAAATCTTCAAGCAAAGTGTAAGATCTGTACACCTCCACTGATGAGGTTAATAATTGCTTTCATTCCAAAATTCAGGACAAAGTAGCTGGCCTCTGGGGCAGAAATGCGTAAGAGAAATATGAGATATTGGAACTAAAGCTCAGGTGCTGAAGAATAAGCTCTTTCCAGAGAAGTAATGAGGGAAAATGAAGTAATTTTTATTTTCATAATATTAAAACCTAAAAATACTGAAAGAAGCATTGAAGTTGATGAAGTAAAAAGGCAACACTTTTTCCCTACTACTGGTTGATTTTTTTTAGAATTTATTAGTATCAGAGGAAAAAAACCTCAAATATTGGAAGCAAGGATTAAATTTTCCATTTTTTATTCAAAATCAGCATGTCAGATTACAAATTTTGCTTAAAAAATAATTTAGAAATCTTGAAAGTTGTTTCCTTGTTCATAGACATATATAAGGAGTCTCTCAGTCCATTATGGCTACTGTAGCAGGACAGAAGAATTGCTCTGCGTTTTTTGTACTGTTATAATGCACTTTATAGAAATCCTAACACACTGCAGCACTGAATCTGCAATCCTCACACTATTCTAATACTTGTGAAAGACACCTTTTCATATGTTTTACTGCGTTCTGTCAAGAAACGTACCAAAAGGGGCAAGGAATGACCTCATCTCTTACCTAAATAAATATTTGAGATGAAAACCTGCAGCAGGAGTTAACTGTCTTTGCATATAACATGCCTATCACTAATGAGCTTGAAGCAGCAGTGCTGCTAAGATGATGTAAGGCAGGTGGGTAAGCGACAGCTCTTGAGAGCACTTTGTGTTGGGTTTGCATGGCAGGGGTTTGGTGCTGCAGGGGTGATGGCTTCTGTGAGAAGATTCCTCTGTAGCCCACCATGAATACCATGGTGAGACAGCTGCCTGCAGCCTGTGGAGGTCCATGGTGGAGCAGAGATCCACCTGCAGCCTGTGGAGACCTCCAGGAGTGGAGCAGGTGGATGTCCAAAGAAGACTGTGACCTGGTGGAGGCCCCATGCTGGAGCAGGCTTCTGGCAGGACCTATGGCCCTGTGGACACAGGAGCCCACACTGGAGCAGGTTTGCTGGCAGGGCTTGTGACCCCGTGTGGGATCCAGGCTGGAGCAGTCTTCCTGAGGGACTGCATTCCATAGAAGGCATCCACAATAGAGCAGTTCATGAAAAGCTGCAGCCTGTGGGAAGGTCTCACGCTGGGGAAGTTCATGGGGGAAGTTCGTGGAGCTCACGTGGGAAGTTTCACTCCCATGACAAGGATCCTGTGCTGGAGCAGGGGAACACTGTGGGGAGACCTCTCCCTGAGGAAGAAATAGTGGCAGAGACAACATGTGATGAACTGACTGCAGCCCCCATTCCCCACCCCCCTATGCTGCTGGTGAGTTGAGAAAAAGGGGAGTGAAGAATGGAGAGCTGGGGAAAATGTCTTTAGGATTTACTTTTACTTCTCATTCCCTACTCTGATCTGATTAGTAATCAGTTCAATTAGTTGCTCCAAGTTGAGTCTGTTTTAGTTAGCCTGTAACACCATCTGGTGAGTGATCTCCCTGTCCTTCTTAGCTTGACCAACAAGGCTTTTGTTTATTTTCTATCCTCAGTCCAGCTGAAG
Organism: Dicaeum eximium; assembly: GCA_013396995.1. Classification (NCBI taxonomy): domain Eukaryota; kingdom Metazoa; phylum Chordata; class Aves; order Passeriformes; family Dicaeidae; genus Dicaeum; species Dicaeum eximium. Next base: position 143,616 of record VWZP01002902.1, read on the forward strand.
GAGATAGTGATAGAGCAGCTTTGGTGGTACTTGGTGTCCAGCCAGGGTCAACCCATCACGCAGTTGCTAGCTGACATTCAAGATTTTGTTTCAAATTTTATTTTTTTAAAGATTTTTTTGTGCCACAGAGCAGCTAAAGAAACAGGGAACAATATGTTGCGACCTGTTGGTTGCAGTGTGCTTTTCACCTAGGGAAGAAAAAAACACCATCATTTTGGGTTCTTTTATTTTTTGCTAGCAAGCCCTAGAGCACTTCCATCTTTCCTTGCTGCTCAAATTCCCTTAAAATTTCCCTTACTTTTAAATTTTAGTGCCTTTTTGAATTCACAGAAGTGAAAAAAGGCTGTGAATATTCCATTTGCTTTCATCTACTCCTTTGGCTATGTCTGGGGACAGGTTTTCATGGCCTAGCATGTGACAAAGCATGATTTTCCAATGTCTAGATGTCCAACACCAGCACCTATGGCCACTAGAGGAACCCTGCTGACAATGTAAAAATGTGACCAAGTTGCATGCTTTTTCTCTGATATGATACTTCAAAAAATGTTTAGATATGCTTATTGCTAAACCTTTTCTGAAGATAAAAGTTCAGTTTTCAGAGCATCTTTCAGAATGTGTATGCAAAATAAAGACCAAGAAATCTCCACTATGTTACCTAGCTTCCACTTTCTGAGACGGAATAAAAAACCCCAGTTATTTTAGTGTGTTCAGAAATCCAAGAATTTCTGCAACACAATACCATTTAGAATATTGTTGAATAAAGTGAGGCAGGTCCTTCTTGGCCTGTTTTCCAGTGTGTTCAAGATAAAGTCTGTCAAGATGACTTTGGGTATGATATGAACACACAAGTTAATTGATTGCCACTTGCAACTTCAAACATAAATTTTTGTCCTGAATGGGTTCATTACCCAGGGCCAATTCTCACACCGAGTTGAGGTATCTCTATTTTTTAATCCTAAGGTATTTAAAGGAAGGAGCTGGGTGGTAGCACAAAAAATGCTGTCTCCCTCATCATCTAAACTTTATGCTATTTATACATTTTAACGAACAAAGGCATCAACATTAATTGGTCACAGTTTCCACAGCTTTTTCGTCAGTTAGTACTCAACCCTCCTATTTGCTCATTATATCTCTCACTTCTCATGCTGATTAGTCCTCAGGTGTAGTTCTTCCCTCCATTTGATTTCTGTGGTCCATTTTGAGAAGGTGGTCAATGAGTTGGTGGTCAGGATCTGCCAATGCTGGAATTACGTTTCCCCCAGTTACTGCTCAGTTACTGCTCAGTCCTGATTTCACTCCTGGTGACTCTCATTCATCTTGAAATGGTCTTGATTTTTTCTTGAAACAAAATGGTAGCCAAGAATACAAATTCACAGTGCAATTGCTTAATCATAACTGTCCAGCTATGCTACTCATATATAACTAAGAAGAAATTAAATTGCAAAACTTGATTCAAATCTTGAGGGTCTCAAATCTGAAAGGGCTTGATATCAAATGAGTTTTGTGTGCTATAGTTCTGAAGATTGCTCTGACAACCCTTGCTCCATAAGTTTGAACTAATGAGCAGTTCTCCAGGTATTTTCATGTAAAGCATGAATCCAGTCTTGATAAGAATATCTGAGAAAACTAACTTGTACAAAGAGGACACATGTAAAAGCCAGTTAAGCTTTTCTGCTGATAGAATAAATGGTATAAAATTGTAAACAATGCTACAGGTGCAGAGCACAGATGAGGAAGCCACACTATGCCGTTATCTACATTTGGTAGTTAAGCTTTCTCAAAGACTGTGGAAGAGATCAACCACATGAAGCGTAATGTCACCCTGCAGTGATTTAGTTATGTTCATGTCTGGTTTCAGTCAAGAGCTGGTAATGAGCCACTTTCATTTTCCTATTCAAATATTTCTGTTGAGCATTTTGTCAATGTGCAAACTATTTTAAATATTTTGCTCAACAGGTGAAGACACTTCACTCTGCAAAAGCATCACCCTTAGTCACTCAGGTGGTAGGAAGTAGTTTTTTGTGACATAAGTTGCATAGGCAGATGAAGTGGAGGTCTTGTGGTCCAGTCACAGAACATTTCCATGCCCAAAGAAACTAATAAAGCTGCTTATGAGCAGAAAGCTCATAACCAAATCTTCCATCAGGAGGTTGTCTGTAATGCCTGCAGCCTGAAACATGAGGAATCTAAGGATGATTATAATGCAAGGGTGTTTAGTACCCACTCTGACAACCTCCTGCCCCAACTCTGCTTGCTAACTTTATTAAGAACATTTGTAATGAAGCTATTAGAAGTTATGATGTTATTTTGCCTTTCACTGAAAGCTTGTTTGAAGGATGTTTTTAAATGAGCTATATACAAAGAGAAATATTTCTTATATGGGGGAGTGATATGGTAAATCAGTAAACTGAGAAAATGAGCCATCTTAGCAATGTGTATAAGCCTTAGAAAATGTAGTAGGTAACAGGGCAGGCGTGGTATCTGAGACCTGGTATCCCCAGGATCAGAAATAGAAGTACCTATGAGGGTCTCAGTTGCCTACCCTGGCCTGCGATGAGATGTGAAGAATGCATGTGAATCCTCAGGGATTTAAATGATGTAGTGTTATTGCCTAGGCTTTCTCTTGTATGTAACAATACACAGGATTGTCCAAAAATCAGAGGAGGCTTTAACAAGACAGTAGTCAGAAATCCTAGTCAGTCCCTAACTCCCACTGGGACCACGGACCAGACAAAACATCCAGTGTCTCTCAAAGTCATAAGTCCTAGATCCACAAACACCCATCAAGTCTCACAGAAATTATGATCAATTCATGATCAGAGAGGCTAAGTGTATTCCTAACTGAACATATACTAACGTGTTACTTTAGGAATTGAAAATTTACTGCACTATCAGTGGAGTTTGAAATGACACAACCACAGCACAGTCAAAGCAAGGAAGCAGCATAATCAGCTTATAAATTCAAGCAATCTCTCTTTTGCTTACTATTTCATAACTGGTTCTTATCTCCACTTCACAGAAACTTTATTTTGGGATCTTCTATAAAATCATTCTATTTCAGCCTACCAAGTCACAGGTGTACTTTTGATTGAACCTTGAGTGCATTATTAAGTATTGTAAGATATTGTCAAATTCCTAATACATAGAGAAGTATAATTTTAATTTTTAGCCTTTTTTGAATGAAAATTACAAAAGTCATTAATTGTATGCCATGTTAGAGGCATGCTTGAGCAAATTTTCAGGTAAGCAACAAAAATGATAAGCCCAACATTCAGGCAGAGAAGGCTTTCAGTTACAGCATCAGTCCACAAATGTAATAACAATGGCATCTGGTGCACACTAGCAGGGTTATATCCTTCTGCTGTCATACTGAGGAAGATGTGGCACCTGACTAAAGAATATGCAAGTCAAATGCTTAGGGCTAATAGGCAGCACTGCTGATTAAACACAGGCTCCTGTAATTAGTCACTACTATTTCTGTATGAAGTTTATGAACAGAAGTTAAAAGAAAAATGTCTTCAGACAAATCGCAGTGGAATGGGAAGAGGAGGTGAAATTCTAGTTATTGAAGGTGTACTAGTTTGAAATC
>VWZP01002903.1:4935-30632 GCA_013396995.1 Dicaeum eximium
TTTTTTTTTAAATCCCGTGTGTCAGGGCCTGATTTTTAAATCCCTTGGCACAGCTCCTCGCCGGAGCTTGACCCAGCACTGGATTTTGGGAGAGCCACAGCGCCTGGAGCGGAGCTTTCCGCGCCGCTGCCTCCGGGACGTGGCGCTGGGCTGGGACAGGGCGAGGGAAACCCGAGCGCGACCTTGGCCGTGGCTGCCCCGGCCCCCTCCCCGCTCACGGCGCCCCGGGATCCGGTTCCCTGCCCTGGCTCGGCTTTTGGGATCGCTGGTTTCCTCCGGGAACTCCCTGAGCGGGGTGTCCCCGCCGCAGGGGCAGCTCAGACCCTGCTGGCAGCAGCCAGGGGTGATGGAGCACCCCCAGATCCCAGTGGGGAGCCCCCAGATCCCGCAGGATTTGGCGTAAGGAGTTATGGGAGCCCCCCCAGCTGAGGCTGCCAAATCTTCCCCTCATCTTGATCCCAAGAAAGCAAGGGAAAGGGTCTGCCGGAGTTATTTGAATGGATTTTAATTTTTAAATGTGACATTTAATTTCTTTTATTTGAATTTCTGGTTTATTATTTATTTATTTTATTGGATTATTTTAATAGGATAGGATAGGTTAATTATTTCTTATTATTTAATAGCTTATTTATTTATTATTATTTAATAGGTTAGGATAATAAATAATGCCAATAATTTCTAATCTTTAATTCATTCTAATCTATTCTATTTTTATTTCAGTGCTTTAACTTTTTATTTCATTATTTGCTTCTTAATTATTTTTTTCCTTCATTTTTGGCCTTTTTTCTTTTTTTAAAATTTCTTCATTTATTATTTTTTCTTTTATTTTTATTTTATTTTTCTTTTATTTTTCTTTTATTTTTTAATTCATTTTTAAAATTATATTTTTAATTCAATTTTTTAATTTTTACTTTTAGTTATATTTCTAAAGTTTTATTCTCCTTTTATTTTTCTTTGATATTTTTAAAATTACATCTTTCTTTTATTTATTACTCTTCTTCAATTTCTCATTCTATTTTTTATTTCCTTTTTAGTTCTACTTCTTATTTAAATTTTTACTTAAAACTTTACTTACTTATTTTACTTTTTACCTACCCTCACCACCCCCAGGGCAGAGCAGCACTACTGCCTGTACCAGTTAATTTTTAATTCCCTCCGCGGCTCCTTTGCTGGCTGCGGGTTCCTTCCCCCTTCCCCCTTCCCCCAGTCCTGCCTGGGCTCATTTCCTCTTTCCAGAGCCCTTCCCCTTTCCAGCTCCTTCCCGCACCCACCCGGATCCCACAGCGCCACAAATCCCTCGGTGACATCCCCTGGCGACATCCCGGGGCAGGGATGCTCGCGGGCGGCTCCTCTCCTGCCTTTGCAGCCGCGATTTCTCCTCCCCCAAAGGCAGCGCCTCAAAGCTCGGGCAGCTCCCGCAGCCGCCGGGGTCGGGTTCAGCCCGTGCCGTGTTTGGATCGCTGGAAACGCCGCGCCCGGGTGGCTCTGGATGTCCCCGCGCTGGGGACAGGGCTTTGGCGTTGCCGGGCGCAGCTGGAGCCGGCAGCTGTTCCCGTTCCGCCTGCCCGCTCCCGGCAGCCCCGAAGGTTTGCTCAAGGCAGGAAATGGCAGCGATGGGCTCCCCTTAATGGCACTTCAGCCGCGGCTCTCCTGAGAAATCCTCCCGCGGAGGGCTGGGGTGGAACGGGCTCCGGGAGCGGCTCCTGGCAACCGCTGCAGTCCCGGAGCCGCGGGGCAGAGGGATGGAGTGCCTGGGAACGGGGATGTGCAGCCCACAGAAATCCCTGCCGCCGTGCTGGGCAGGGCACGGAGCCCTCAGATCCCTCCAGTCCCCTCCAACCCCTTCTGAATCCCCCAAACCCCCTTTCAGTTCCCCTCAAAACCCTTCTGGCCACCTCTAACCCCTTTTGAGTCCCCCAAAACCCCTTTCAGTCCCCCTCAAAACCCTTCCAGTCCCCTCCAACCCCTTCTGAATCCCCCAAAACCCCTTTCAGTCCCCCTCAAAACCCTTCTGGTCACCTCTAACCCCTTTTGAGTCCCCCAAAACCCCTTTCAGTCCCTCCAAAAACCTTTCCAGTCCCCTCCAACCCCTTTTGAATCCCCAAAACCCCTTTCAGTCACCCTCAAGACCCTTTCAGTTCCCTCCAACCTCTTTTGAATCTCCCAACCCACCTTGTGATTCCCCCCAAGAGCCCTTTCAATCCTCCTCAAAACCATTTCAGTCCCCTCCAACCCATTCTGAATCCCCCCAAACCCTTTCAGTCCCCTCTAATTCCTTCAGTCCCTCCAAAAACCCTTTGTATTCCCCCAGATTCTTTCAGTTGTCCCCAAAATTTTTCCAATCCTCCCAGCAGCTGTCTCTCATCCTTCCTGGATTTGGGATGTGGAAATCCCTCAGTGCCTGGGGTCCCTCCCTCTCTCCAGGACGCTCGTGGCTGGCTGACAGTGCCACTGGGATTGGTGTTAATGAGTTATCCCTGCTCCAAGCTGCTCTGTGCCACTGGGATGGGAGCTACAACCTTTCCATGACCTGGCTCCTCTGTCCCTGGCTGGAGTCCCCACCCCGACCCTGTTTCTGATGAACCAGGGCAATAAGCTGTAAAACTGTGATTATTTTTTGGCATGGGTGACTCGGGTTGTCCCCAGGGAGGAAGCATGGTCAGAGCACAGTGCTGGCTGCCCTTCACACCCTCTGCATCCCTGGGGGTGTCCCTAGGGATGTCCCCACTCCCTGGGGCAGTGTTGGGGTCTGGGGACACCCTGGGGCTGGAGGGGGCTGCAGTGGCCTCACTGCCCGTGTGTGACATTGGGCTGCAGGTGCCTGAAGCTCTTTCGGGGAAAGGGTGGGGTTTGTTTGCTCCTTGCTTTCCTGTGTGGAAGAGGAAAAGCCACTTCTGGCAGGCAGCGGGACACAGTGGCCGGACACGCTCAGGGAGGGGTGTCCCCGCTCTGGAAGCCAAGCCAGAGCCACCCGGTGCTGGCAGCTGTGGCCAAGTCCCCCTGGGGAATCCTTTGGCAGTTCCTCTGCCTCGCCCCCAGGGCTGTGTCTCTACAAGGTCCCGTTCTGTGGGGTTGTCAGGGCTGAAGGCTTTGGTCCCATGGCCATGAGAGTCCTGTGGGCTGGGTGGTGGCACTGACAGAGCTGTCCCTTGTCCTTCCAGCACGGGGAGCAGTGACCCCTACTGCATCGTGAAGATCGACGATGAGGCCATCATCAGGTGGGTGGCCCGGGTCCCTGGCTGGTCCCTAAAACTGCTGGAGCCCCAAACCTTGCTGCTGGCAGCTGTCTCCATCTGCTGCAGGCACATTTTTGTTAAGATCATTATTTATTATTATTTATCATTCCTTATTATTCCCTACTTTGGGCTGAGATGCTCCTGCAGACACAGAAGTGTCCAACAGCTCATGGCCCCCTTCCCCTGTACCCACCCTGTGTCTTGCCAGCCCAGAGCCACAAGACAGGACAAGGATGGGGACAGAGACTCATCCCTGCCCCACCTGAGGGTTCCAAACTCTGGGTGCTGCCCCCAGCCATGTGTCCCTAAAAGCTGGGAAGGTCCCAGGGCTGGGGAGTACCCCCGAGAGGGAGCCCTGTCCCCCCTGTCACCAGTGCCACCTGCCCCACAGGACTGCCACGGTGTGGAAGACGCTGTCCCCGTTCTGGGGGGAGGAATACGAGGTGCAGCTCCAGCCTGGCTTCCACAGCATCTCCATCTACGTCATGGACGAGGACGCCCTCAGGTGTGCTGGGGGCTCGCCCTGGGGACTCCCTTGGTGGCTTTGGCTCCCTGCACGCTCAGCCCTGGTGCTGACACCAGAGAATCCACACCTGGGCTTTGGGACACAGATGGGTGCAGTTATCTCCCAGGGGTATTGTCCAGCTGGCAGCAGAGGGTGGCTGATGTGCTCCATGGGGACAGACACCCTGTGGTGGCCCCAGTCCAGGATCCCCCAAAGTGGGGGCTGTCCTGCTGGGCACCAGTCCCATGCCATGTCCTGCTTCCCACTTTTGTTTTGCAGCCGTGATGACATTATTGGGAAGGTCTGCATCACCAGGGACATGCTGGCAGAGCACCCCAAGGGTAGGGGGAAGAGGAGGGACCCATCTCCCACCCCTCGGACAAGCTGGGCCTGAGGGGTTCCCAGTGACCCCCTCGTGGGGATCCCCCCTTTTCCCACAGGATACAGTGGCTGGATGAGCCTCAGCGAGGTGGACCCTGACGAGGAGGTGCAGGGGGAGATCCACCTGCGGGTGGAGGTCCTGGGCAGCCAGGGCGGCCGGCGGCTGCGCTGCTCCGTGCTGGAGGCCAGGTGAGAGGGGACACCAGGGTGACAGGGGCTGTGTGTGCAGCTGGGACACGGGTGGTGAGTCTGAGCTGCTCCATGACTCAGTTTCCCTGATGTATCTGGTCCTTTGAGTGCAGAGCATCCTCCTCATCACCCAGCAGGTGCTGGGGGTGCTGGGGCAAGGTCTGGTTCATCTGCAGGTCTTTGGGACATGTATCTTGAGATTTCCTGCAAGGGGAGTGGGTGCCACGGGTGCCTGTAGGTATTTTGGGAGGTTGCTGGTGAATTCCCCCTCTTCTTGGCAGGGATTTGGCCAGGAAGGACCGGAACGGAGCCTCTGACCCCTTTGTGCGCCTGCGCTACAACGGGAAGGCACAGGAGAGCACCGTGAGTGCGGCTGCAGCCGTCCCCAGCCCGCCAGGGGGGCAGGAGGAACCAACCCACGGAGCCATCCCTGTCCCCCAGCACCCCCAGCTCGGTGTCCCTGAGGGATAGACACAGCCAGCAAGAGGGACAAAGCTGTTGCCTTTGCAGGTGGTCAAGAAATCCTGTTACCCGCGCTGGAACGAGACCTTCGAGTTTGAGCTGGCCGAGCCCGCCAGGGAGAAGCTCTGTGTGGAGGTGTGGGACTGGGACCTCGTGGGCAGGAACGACTTCCTGGGCAAGGTGAGCCCCAAACCCCGCCAGTGCTGCCAGGCTCCTGCCCAGCTGCACACCCAGCCCTGTCCTGCCCTCCCCTCCAGGTGGTGTTCAGCGTCCAGGGGCTGGAAGCGGCCGGGCAGGAGGAGGGCTGGTTCAGGCTGTGGCCAGACAAGTCCAAGCCCACAGAGGATGAGTGAGTTTTGGCACAGGGTGGTGGGGTGTGCTGGGGGAGGTCCCAGTGCCCTCAGGGGCATTAGGGAGGGAGTTTTCCTGGGAAGCATCATCACTTTGGAGAGGTAGCCTGGGGTGTTGGGCCACCTCCTGCTTGGGGAAGTATCCATCCATCATCATCCCTCCATCCATCCCTCCACACATCCCTCCCTCCATCCCTCCATCATCCATCCCGTGCTCCTGCAGGCGCCAGGGCAGCCTGGGCTCGCTGCAGCTGCAGGTGAAGCTCCGGGATGAGGTGGTGCTTCCCTCCCACTGCTACCAGCCCCTGGTGCAGCTCCTGTGCCAGGAGGTGAAGTTGGGGCGCCAGGTGAGGGCTCCGTGCCCGGCCCTGCTGGAGCACCCCCATTCCCCAGCTCTGTGCCGTGGTGTCTGCCTGCCTCAGGCTGTCACATTCCGGTGCCTCTTCCCTCCAGGATGGCCAAGTGCACCTGGTCTCCCTCCTGGACGAAACCACCACGGCCGAATGCCGGCAGGAGGTCGCCATCAACTTGGTCAAACTCTTCCTGGGCCAGGAGCTGGTCAAGGAGTTCCTGGACCTGCTCTTTGAGCTGGAGCTGGCCAAGCCCTGTAAGGCTGGAATGGGGAGTGGAGCTGGAGGCTTCTTTCATCTCCTGGGGCTGCAAAACCTCCAGGGCCTTTTGGGGGGATTTTTTGGGACTGATGATTGAGGCTCAGCCATCACCCTGTGGAATCTGTCAGGTTCATCCCAGCAATTCATGGGCTGAGGCTGGTGGAGGAGCGGGTGGTTTGAGGTCAGGAAATCCCCATGATCCCCATGGAAAAGGCCAGGGGGGCAGGGCACAGCCTCTGGGAATGACCCCCATGATTGCAGCTGCCCAGGGATGATCTGAGGAGGTCCCCCAGGCCATGGACCCTCTCCTGTTTTGCAGGTGAGCCCAACACTCTGTTCCGGAGCAACTCTCTGGCCTCCAAGTCCATGGAGTCTTTCCTCAAGGTGCCACACCACCCAAACCTGCTCTTCCCAGGCACTGGGCTGTCCCAGGGGAAGAACTGGGAGGGCTGGAGTGCTTGTGCCTTCCCCCGGGGCTGGGAGGCTGCAGAAAACCCACTGGGTGACCCTGGGGGTGTCGGGTGCCAAAGCCCACCGCTGTCCCCTGTGTGGTCCCCCGGCAGGTGACAGGGATGCCATACCTGCACTTTGTCCTGGGCCCCACCATCGCCCGCGTGTTCGAGGAGAAGAAATACGTGGAGCTGGACCCCGGCAAGGTGGAGATCAAAGACGTCGGGTAAGGAGCTCGGGGGGGGGGTGGCAGGGCAGGGGTGGCCCCAGCGCTGGGGGTGACAGCGACGGTGCCCGCAGGTGCTCGGGGCTGCACCGGGTGCAGACGGAGGGCGAGGTGATCGAGCAGGGCCGGCAGCACCTCCAGTCCTACCTGGGCGAGCTCCTGGACGCCATCGTCAGCTCGGCCCCGGCGTGTCCACCCCTGATCCGCGCCGCGTTCCGCCAGCTCTTCCAGCGCGTCGGGGAGCGCTTCCCGCAGCACCAGGTCGGGCTGTGCCGGGGATGGCGGGGTCAGGCGGGGACATCCCCAGGGGACACGGCTCTGGGACACGGCTCTCAGCTGTGCTCAGAGGGGCTTAAGCAGCAGCCGCGGCCACCGGTGCATCGCTGTTTGTGGGGTTGTCCCGTGCTGGGAGAGACCCTGACGTGTGTTCCCCACCCCCTCGGTGGTCACAGCACGCCAAATTTGTGGCTGTCACCAGCTTCCTGTGCCTGCGCTTCTTCTCGCCGGCCGTGATGACGCCCAGGCTGTTCCAGCTGCGGGACACCCACGCGGACGCGCGGACCAGCCGCACGCTGCTGCTGCTGGCCAAGGTGCCCCGGGGGACGGCGGGCGGGGCTTTGGGCAGCCTGGCTCTCTCTTGTTGGGGCCAGCCGGGTGTCCCGGGGGTGACGCTGCCACCGCGGGGTCCCCAGGCCATCCAGCTGGTCGGGAACATGGAGCCGGCGGCCGGGCGCGCCAAGGAGACCTGGCTGTCACCGCTGGTGCCCGCCCTGCAGCAGGGCACCGCCCGCATGAGGGACTTCATCGCCCGCCTGGTGGGCACGGAGGAGGACGAGGGCGAGCAGGAGGGCGAGGGGCGGCCGCTGGGCCCCCCCCCGGCCGCGGTGAAGGAGGGGCTGCTCCTGGTGCACAAGGCGCGGGGCAAGGGGCCGCCGCTCGCCGCTGTCGCGGGCAAGAAGCTCCATTTCTGCCTCACGGGCGAGTCCCTGAGCTTCGGCAAGAGCCCCAGCGCAGAGGTACGGGGGTGCTGGGGGGCGGGGGGCGGCAGGGGGTGGCACTGACCCCCCCTCTGTGGCTGTCCCCCGCACAGCGCATCGGTGCCATCGCGCTGGGTGACATCCTGGCGGCCGAGAAGGTGGAGGAGAAGAGCTTCGGCAGCTCGCACGTCATGCAGGTGGTTTACCTGGCGGCGGGCGGGCAGCAGGAGACGGCCTACCTGCAGTGCAAGGTGCGGCGGGGGGGCGGGCCGCCCGGGGGGGCGGGCCCGGGGNGGCCCGCGCGGGGACGCGGCCCGGGGTCCCCCTGACTGTCCCCAACCCCGCAGTGCGTCAACGAGCTGAACCAGTGGCTGTCAGCCCTGCGCAAGGTGTGCGGCAACAACCCCCGCCTGCTCCGCTCCTACCACCCCGGCGTCTTCCGCGGCGACAAGTGGAGCTGCTGCCACCAGCGGGACAAGACAGGTTCGGGGAGGTGGCCCCGCAGCCCCGGGGGTGCTGGGGGTGCCCCGCATGGTGACCCCGCTGTCCCGCAGGGCTGGGGTGTGACCGGACCCGGCACGGCGCCACCCTGCAGGACTGGAGTGACCCGCTGGAGCCCGCGGCCGAGGCTCAGCGCCTCTTCCAGCACCTGCAGGGCCTCCGGGGCAGCCTCAGGTGAGTCCCCGCACAGGGACCCCCCTCACACCGCCCCTGCGGCCCCTGCTCCCCCGCCACGGGCCCGTCCTGCCCTCCCTCTCCGCAGGGACAAGTGCTGGGAGCTGCTGGAGCCGGAGGGAGCCCGGAACGGCCCCCGGGGCGAAGGTGGGTCCGGCGGGGTTCTGGGGTCCTGTGGGGGTGTTCTGGCTGGGAGATGTCACGGGGGGCTGTGGGGTTTGCGGGGTCTCACTGTGCCCCCCGTCCCGCAGACTCCGCCCTGCCCGAGGGGCTGCGCCGGCTGCTGGCGGTGCTGGCGGACCTGGAGCGCTGTCACCGCCGGGCGCGGCCCCCGCAGCCCCCGGGCCCGGCCCTGCTGCAGCTGCAGACGTGAGAGAGCCGAGCCCCCCTGCCCCGGACCCCGCAATAAACGCGCTTGGTACCCTGCAGCCCTGTCCTGTGTGTGTGTGACTGTGTGTGTGTGTGTGTGACTGTGTGTGTGTGTGTGTGTGTGTGACTGTGTGTGTCTGTCTGTCTGTCTGTGTGTGTGACTGTGTGTGTGTGTGTGTGTGTGACTGTGTGTGTCTGTCTGTCTGTCTGTGTGTGTGACTGTGTGTGTCTGTCTGTGTCTGTGTGTGTGTCTGTCTGTGTCTGTGTTTGTCTCTCTGTCTGTCTGTGTCTGTGTGTGTGTCTGTCTGTGTGTCTCTGTCTGTCTCTCTGTCTGTGTGTATGTGTGTGTGTGTGTGTCCGTCTGTCTGTCTCTCTGTCTGTCTGTGTCTGTGTCTGTCTCTCTGTCTGTGTGTGTCTGTGTGAGTGTGTGTCGGTCTGTCCGTCTGTCTGTCTCTCTGTCTCTGTGTCTGTCGGGGGTGGGACGGGCCCTGCCTGCGGCACTGCCCAGAGCTCTGCTGCTGGCACCGCTGGGGCTGCCTGGGACAGTGACACTGGTGCCATCTCTTGGGGTCCCGCTGGTGCCATTTCTGGTGGCATCACTGGTGGCATCCCTGGTGGCCCGATGAAAGCCCTGTGGGGGTTCTCTGGGTGGCGCTACCGATGGTGGCACTGCTGCCATTGCTCCATGGCCCTGCTGGTGCCATTTCTGATGGCCCTGCTGCTGCTGCTGGTTCTGTTGGTGGCAGCACTGGTGCCATCACTGGTGGTTCTGCTGGTGGCCAGTTGTTGGCAGTGGTGGCATCCCTGGAGTCCCTGCTCGTGGCCCTGCTGGTGCCAGCTGGTCCCCGCGGCGGTGTCTGCAGTGGGGACTGGTGGTGTCCCTGCTGTGTGTTCTCCTGGTGGCCCCGATGGCGATGGCGCAGCGGTGGCTCCGGGAGCCGCCGGTGTCCCCGCTGTCCCCGCCCNCGTGTCCCCCCGTCCCCGCCCGCCGCGAGTCCTCCCGCCCGCCTGGGAGCGCTCTGGGGCCGTTGGAACCACCGAGCGGGCGGAAGTGACGTAAGGAAGCGAGGCACCGAGCGGCCGCCATAGCAACGGCGGGATGAACGCGCCTCCGGCCTTCGAGTCCTTCCTGCTCTTCGAGGGCGAGAAAAAGTGAGGGGAGAGCCGGGGGCGGCTCCTTAAACGCTGCTGGGGCCGCGGGGCGCTGGGGGAGGGCGGGCGGACCCTTCCCGCATTCCCGCAGCCCCGGTAACGTGGCCGTGTCCCGCACTCAGGATCACCATCAACAAGGACACCAAGGTGCCCAACGCCTGCTTGTTCACCATCAACAAGGAGGACCACACGCTCGGCAACATCATCAAGTCGTGAGTGGAAGCGGGGAGGAGATGGCGGAGGCGGCTCGGGGTTTCCCTCCCTTTCACCGTGCGCTGTTTCCCCGCAGGCAGCTGCTCAAGGACCCGCAGGTGCTGTTCGCGGGGTACAAGGTCCCGCACCCCCTAGAGCACAAAATCATCATCCGTGTCCAAACCACCCCCGACTACAGCCCCCAGGAGGCTTTCACCAACGCCATCACAGACCTCATCAGCGAGCTCTCCCTCCTGGAAGAGAGGTTCAGGGTAAGGCAGGGGTTTTTTCATTAGAACTGCTCGGGTTTGTTGTGATTAATCCAAGGGATGGGGGCGTGTGTCTTAAAGCTGCTGGGTTTTAGGTTTATAAATCGATTCGAGCACCCGCTCCTTGTGTTGTTCAGCTGCTGTCACAGCCTGGCTGCTCTTAAATGATTTTTAAAAAATTTTATTTATTTATTTATTTTTACTTCTTCTGATAAAACTCTCAAAATACTCTTCAGAGCATTTCTGAAAATTCTCTGGGCCCATATTTTCACTTCTCATCACGTCTGCTCAGTGTATTTATTGATTCAGCCCCTGAATTCTGAGATTTAACCTGCCCAAAATATTACTCAGACAAAATCAGGGAGGCTGTGGCTGAGACAGCACCTCTGATGTGCTGGGAGAAGGCACCAGGGCAGCAATTTGTAAAGAAGTTTTGATTTTAATTTCGGTATTATTTCTCTGATTGCTGTAGGGATTTCCACTGTGGGTGGCTGTGAATCACAGAAGAGTCAGGAATGATTAAACATCAACCTCCAGCTCTTGTCTTAGCCTGTGTATTTGTGCTTTTGCTTTGCAGGTTGCTATTAAGGACAAACAAGAAGGAATCGAGTAAAATGGAGCAGACTGTCACTTCTGAGGCAGAATGACATGTCTGTTACTGGATGAAATATTTTAACCTCCACTCATGGCAAATATTTCCCCCCTTGTTCCACTTCTGTTTAATTTTTGACAGCAGCAGCAATATTATGGGTTTGGGGTTTTTTCCCCAGTAGACAGGCACTTTGCCAAGAGGATAAATGTCATGTTGGATTTGTGGATAAGTCATTAAAGTGATTTTTAGTTTTCTAATTGGAGCCTTAAGCAAATGTTTGTCCTGGGCTGTTGGGGAGGTTGTTGTGGGTACAGTTGCAGCAGGAGGAGCTGCTCAGTGACAACTGGAGATGAACTCTCTGCTTTTCCTGCCAAAAAATCCAGGCACTGCCAGCTGAACTGGTATTTTGTTTTATTAAGTGTCATTTCTATAAAACAAATGCACAAATTGTGAAAACTTACAGTAAAAGGAACAGGATGTTTACAATGAACTGATGAGTTTTACAGACTCTTACCTTGTTTTGTTTTTTTTTTTTCCTCCATCTTGCACATAAAGCTGGTCTAGAAAACGTTCATGGGCACAAGGGTAACAGTCACTAATACTGCACTAGGTGGGAGCAGGGGGTGGAGCTGAGGCACAGGGACTAGGGCTTCCTCCAGATGGCTGTGATGTTCACACTGGTCAGCACCACCAGGTAGGTGAAGGCAGGGTCTGCCACCACGTTGTTCACCAGGATCTCAGGAGGCTGCTCCCCGTTCACGCGCAGCTCCGGCCACTTGAGGATCTGGGGGAGAGCAGAGGGTGGTGCCGTGTCTGAGGGGGACATGGGGCTTTGAATTGTTTGTGAGGGTCAGGTGTGGAAACAAGAAGGTGTGTTCTGCGATGGGCCAGGAGCCTGGGAGCAGCTGCCCTGGGGTGGGAGGGAGGCCCAGGGAGCAGCTCAGACCTACCTGTGAGGGAGAGATCCTCCGCTCCGAGGGCTTCCCCTTCGGAGAGCCCCAGGCCGCGCTGTGGCTGGAGAGGTTGTACATCCACACACTGCCCTGCTCATCCCCACACAACACGTACTCTTTGGCTGTGAGAGCAGAAGAAAAAGCTGGGAAACGAGTGTGGGGCTGGGAGTCTGTTCTGCTGTAAAGCAGAGCTGCAGGAGAGTCACAGGATTCCAATGCCATATTTCAGCAAAATCCCTTGCTGGCACAAATATATGAGTCTACCTTGCTCTGAAAGAATTAATTTGAATATAAACCAGCTATCTTTAGTGTATAAAAGCTAGTTATAAATGCTTTGGGATTTCTCCTGAATGTTTTTAGACTGGTTTTGGGGAGTGCTGACCAGATCAGGTTTGTTTGTGCCCTGTCAGTCCCCAAGCCCAGCTGCCCAGAGTGTGACATCCCTGCCCACAGATGCACTCAGCATCCCAGTGGCTCCACAGGGACCAGCCCTGAGCTCTGTGCTTTGAAAACCTGTGCGAGAAGGACCCCCCCAGCCTCGAATGTCCCCCCTTGTCAGGCAGATGGTGCAGCTGTAATTATTTATTAGTCGTGTTATTTCCACCCAGCTGGTGCTGGGCTGAGGCTGCCCAGTGCTGGAGCTGCAGAGGGGAGAGCTGAGCTCTCTGAAATCCAGCCTCTGCCTCCAGCTCCAGGCTGCTCCCATGGATCAAAGGAGAGCCATGGACAACTGGGCAGAGTATTACCCAGGAAAGGAGTGCTCCTACCTGGGCAGGTGCTGAGGGTCAGGTAGGACATGTCTGTTGTGGACCACTCCAGCTCAGCCAGAATAACTGCAGACATTGTTCTCTGGCGTCCTTTTCCCTTAGCATCAAAAGACCTGCTCCAGCTCCACAAGTATATGCATCCTGGTTTGGAGCTCTTGGAAACTAGGGAAGAAAGGAAGGGAGAGGCTGTGGCAGCTGCTGGGAAGCAAACTGCAACAAGACAGAGGTGGTCCATCCAGAATATGGATTTCAAGCCATGGGATCTGACCCGGCAGTAGCTGTTTGCACCTGCTTTACCTTATTTCAGGATAATTGGAGGTTACAGAGAGATTTTCAGTGCTATGCTTATGTTCCTGAGCTGCAGAACAAATATAAGCTATTCAGAAAGAGCCTATGATGTGAAACCCCCAGTTCCCCTGAAAAAAATACTGTTGCCACTAGCCCTTGAGCAGAAAGGGACTCTCCTCCCTTCCACATCAGCACTGTTTGGCCAAGTGTGCTCTCAGGCAGTGTCCAGCTGATTTCTGGTCCTGTCCAAACACAGGCTTCCACTCTAGGCCACATTTTTGGGAAAGACAAGTGATTCTGAGAGACAACTCCATCCTGTGCAGCCCCCCCACAGCTAAAAAGGCTGTCACACCCCTTTCAGCCCCTCTGCCTGTCATGCTGGCTGCACCCTGCACATGCTTTAGTGCCCCACTGGTTTGGGATTGTGCTGTTGTGTTTATACTCACCAACGACATCGTCATTGAGAAAAGCCAAACCGTCAACCCTGTGAGACGTTGTCAAGCTTTCCTCACTAGGAAACTGGAATATGGCTTCAAAAGGCCTAGAGCAAGGGGGAAGGGTGAAATGAGCCAAGTCCTGAACAGCCAGCAGTGAAAGGGCACCCAGCTGCAGAGCCCAGAAGGAAATCTGTGTGAGTTTCTTGCCAAGCTCAGGTGAATTCCCAGTTGAATTTACACTTTTGGTCACCTGAGTTTATTAATACAGCAGAAGCCTGTTTGCTCAAGAGATTGCTGTTTCACTCCACCTCTTTTGCAGGCATCAGGATATTTGTTAGCAGGGCATGACTTTTCTTGTTTCTTCCTCATAATTTTCTCCTGAGCTCCCACAGGGTGCCAGTCTCCTGGGTTACCTCACGTACCAGGAGCAGGGGAGGCCTCACTGTGAGACTGGAAATCGATCCAAAAATTTACACTCCATTACACTACCTGGAGAGGACACACCCTTCAGTTTTGGGGTATTGGATTACACTCCTGCCAGCCTTCCTGCAAAGCAGCCTGCAACACCTGCAGCTTTAATACAAGCTCTGAACAGTCCTTGAGCATCATGCTCCTATTTTTTCTGGCCACTCTGGGAAGGGGAGAATGTTTTAAGTTTGGTAGGACGTGCTGCTTTTGCTGAGACCTCCTCAGTTAGAAGTCAAGCCTTTGCTAGGACTATCCCTTCTTGTTATGGAAAGCAGGTGCACACCCCCAGCTTGTGGTTCTCACCTGCTTTTTTGTCCTTTATCCAGTTGTATGTTCCAGGCAAAGCAGCCATCTTCACAGCCTGCCAGCAGGTACTGCTCTGGGCAGGTGGGGACCAGGGCAATCCGTAGGGGAATAGAGGCTGCTTCCAGCACCAGCAGCTGGCTAAAAAAAAAGCAGAGAACAAGCAGTTAAGTGGTGCTGTGACATGATAGTTACAGGCTCTTGGACTGGCCACAGCTGGTTTTTGAACCTTTACCTTGCTTTGAAATTGTAGTCACAGTCTGGAATCCCAATATCCCAGAGTGCAATTCGCTTGTCATAGGATGCAGCTGTGGGACACAGAAGAGAAGCAGGTAGTGACACCGCTGCTCATCTGGCTCTTTCTCGTGCTAGCTGGCAATTCTGCCTGAGTCACAGTCACCCTCCAAGGCTCCAGAGAGCTCATTAAAGCACAGCAGCAGTCCCCAAGGCTCCTGGCCCAGCACTTCCCAGACACTGTCACACATGCACAGTCAGTACTTTGTGTTCTTATCCTGTGCTCTAAGAGGATCACACAAAACAGTTTGTTTCCTGGTGTCCATCACTGAGTTTTGGCTTCACAAGGTCCTTAGTTAGTGGCCCTCTGAGCTGGTTTCTGGTCAGGGCTTCTAGTGGAATCTAAAATATGAGCTCCAACCTCTACTCTCAGGTAGACACCACTTTATTCCACATATCCATGGCTTACTGTGTTCACATCCACAACAGCTCCCACTGGGAAAGTTAGGCACTGACAAAGGGTGAGAAACATGTCACCAAGCTGACACACTGGAAGCAGAAACAGTTCTAACAGATTACTCTGAATAACCTGCACCCTCATCAGATGGCAGCCCCCAAATTCAGAGTTTGTTGATGTCTCCTCCCCAAAAAGGATGCAAAGAATCTCCCTCAATTACTCTAAATTTTTCTATTAAATATAACGAGTCTTGCTGTCCACACCATTATATGGCTGTGCTACCAACCTCCTTATCCCTTCCTCTGCTTCTGCTTTTGGCACTCCTGAGCTTCTTCTTGAAAAGTATCCCCTATTATTAAAAAACCTCCATTTTAATGGTTCATGTAGCACTCTAACCACTCCAGGATGTGGGTAATTATAGGCAAGAGAAACAATGTGCTGTGGGGTGCAGGTGTGGCCTGAATGGCCCTGTACCAGCTCACAGTACAGCCTGACAATACAGTTGCAATTTGTAGCATGATGGTTCATTACCAGTCCATGAGCCACAGCCTCTGTGGGCCCTACTGTGTGTGGCAAAGCTCTCCTTGACATCAGGATCTGAATAGAAATCTCTGACAAGGCACAGAACTCACATTAAAAAAATCAAAGTCAATTAAGCACATTGTTGGACGAAATGAAGCCCATACAGGCTGCTGTGCTGGAGGAGAGCCCTGTCACTGCCTGGCTCCCAGCTGCCTGCTCTGCCATTCTTCTTACTCATCCCTGTGGAACAGATCCACTACTGGGCTTGTTTGTGGCTAATGTGTGTGTGCCAGCCACCCTGAGAGCCACCAAAGGAGAAACAGGAGCTCTGCACCTCAGCTGAAGAGCCAGGCTCTGGCTGAAACAAGCTGTTCCTGCTGGGGATTGCTGCCACAGGAGAGTAACAATGTTCTCTCCCTAATGCCTGTCCCTGCCTTTTGTCCTGTGTCCCTGCTTGCCCTGGTGACAATTCCCCTTGGCAAGGAAGCCCTGACTTCTCCACATCAGAACTAAAAGCAGGGATTCTGAAGCAGACTTACTGAAGAGGTGGGTCTCTTGGGTTGGGCTGAAGCAGACAGTAGCAATGGGCTTTTTGTGAGCCTTTATCTCTCCGTAGCAGAAGTCTGCTGCCACGTGGATCAGTTTGACAATGCCTCTCCTCCCTGCAGCTGCCAGGATGTTGTGAGCTTTCTTGCGGCTGTCGCTGATCACCATTGTCAGGGTTGTCCATGCAACGCTGAAGAACTCCTGGGACAGAAAGAAAACAAGACTGGGCTGACACAGAACAGCCAGCAGGGTGGTGGCTGTTAGCTCAGAGAAAAGACAACTGTCACAAGTGCTACTCAGGTGAAATGACAGATGGAGCATCAAAACTCAAAACAGCTCTCATAAACCACAGAAAGAGGATGTTTATTCCTGTGCTGTCAAGCAGGCTCAGCAGCCAGACACACCTGTGTGAGGACTGGCAGGCTAATCTCCTAAACTAATAAAAAAATAAACCCAAACCAGGCTAAAAGCATAAGGAAGCAATGCTTATTATCTATCTTCATCTTAACATCTGTCCACACTAACACTTTCAGACCTCTTTGTAATATGTATTATGCAGGTGTGTAATTATTACAGATTGTGGCATTCCCATTCACTGCTTACCCTTCCCACTTGCAACCCACCTCTGTAGCCACTTTATACTTTTTCAGCACCGTCCCTGTCTCACAATCAATCAGACAGACAGATTCTCCTCCACAGGTTGCCACGGTTCTGGAGGAGCTCACAATGGGATCTGAAAGAGGAAAACAATGGGTGAGAAGTTCCCAGGTTCAGGGATAGGGATAACACACGAAGACTGCAGCTTATCACTGCCTGGTGCTCTCCCAGTCTCCTGTTTTCAAAGTCAAAGGAGAAATATGTAAGCAAGTCTCTTCCTGACAACGGAGACTACAGCTTGAAGGAGCAGGGGTCTAAGGCATGGAGTCCACTGGGATTCCAGAGCCAGGTGGTTCTGGGAATCCTGCAAACCTCTTTAAGAGCTCACCTTTCCTGGCTCCAGAGTCTAGCACTGGCTCGAAGACACAGGACCAGAGCTGCGTTTTAAAATCCTCGCGGCTGTTGCCTTTACTGTGACACTGAAGAAAATGCAATGGCTCTGCACTGACATCCTCCTACAATAAACCATCCACATTTAGAAAATTCATTCCCCTGACACGGTTTGCCTGTGATTGCCTTGACAGAACCCTCTACTCGACACACCAATCAGAGTTAAACTCAAGTATTTTTCAGCCCTTGTGTGCTATGGAGAACAGGAGAGACTGAGGTGCCACAATGCTCAAGACTCCTAAAGCAGTAGGGAACTGTTTAGCAAAGATGTGCCCAGCAGACCCCAGCAGAGAACCCCATTTCCTACAGCAGAGAAACATGAAAAACCCTTTAGATCCCCACTGGCCTGAGCTGAGGGGGAAACACCTTTCCCCATGCAGGCACTGGTTTGAGCTGAGAGCAAGGCTTGCCAGTCCCATTTCTAAGCACAGGCTTTCAGTGCACCACCTCAGAGCGCTGGTCCATCCATCCCCCAGAGGGGATCCACTGGGGTCTCCTGGGGGGGTCCCTTCTCTCCCTTGATGCCTCTGAGAGATTTAAAACAATGACAAAAAAAAAAAAAAAAACCAAACCAAAACTCACAATATATTTGGTCTACTATGAGCTCCAAGCTGTGCAGAGCTCTGAAGAAACCTGAAGGCAGCTCCTCCCACTATAAACCAAGAGGCCCAGAGCCAGTCCCAAGGGGGTTGATGGATGTACCTTGCGCTTGGAACTCTTCACGGGGGTCAAGGTGACCACGCCGTTGTCCTGCTCCTGGCTTTTCTGTTCCTCTGTCATCTGGCTGGATCTTCTGTTGCTTTTCCCCTTGGGAAACTGGTCTCCATTCTTCTGTGTCCCTTCAGCTTCCTGCTCAGGGGTTGCCTCCTTGGCTGGTTGGTTTGATGTTCTTGGTTTATTGGGAGCTGGGTCATCCTCCACATGATTGGATTTTCTGGGATTAACTGCAGCCTCCTCCTCGGTGTTTGCCTGGGTCTTGGACCTCTTTTTTCCAGGGCTTGATTTTGAATGATTTCTTTTCCTCTTGCTGGGTGTTACTGTGACCTATAAGGCATGTTGTCATGTTGTCAGGTTCTGCAGAAGGTTTTTAGCTTCCCCAAGATGTGCAGATAATTTCTAAGTCTAAGATATTAATTATCCAAATGCAAGTACCCTCCCACGGTTACAGACTGGGTTCCAGGAATCACACAGAGCTGCAGGGCTCCTAGAGGCAGGAGCTAATGAAAACCACACAGCCAGCCTCCTTTCAGCTCTCTTCCCCTGCCTGTTATTTGCAATTTACATACGATGTGGAAAAACAAATCTGGCCTATGGACCACAGGGGTTCAGTCTGCAGCCATTTCCAAGCAGGCAAACACCAGCAGAGTCTGGCCAGGCATCAGCCCAGGTCTCTAATTAAAATATCCCTTCCTAGAAGAGAGCTGGAGTGAGTATGAAATGGTTTTGGTTCCCTGTGAGAATGGAAGCTCTCTGAGGGAGCAACTTGACCTTCACATTTCTGGGAAAGCTTCAATCTGGCTGTAAAGAAGAAGCCTGAGCTGTTGGATACAGGCTGGAGCATGAGACTATCCCTGTGGTTACCAAAGGGTCATAAATGTGAACTGACAAGAGCTGCAGAATTCCCAGAAAACAGAAAAAACATTGCTAATGTAACTGGAAAAATCACCTACCTGAGCCACCTCTTCTGCAGCTTCCCTGGGGCTTTCTGTGCTTTCTTCCTCATTCTCATCTGTCTTTTCCTCTGGTTCACTATCAGAGTTTAACTCCAGACCTAGTGAGCATGCCAGAAACTCTTCTGCAATCATTTTCACCTGAGAAGCAAATATGTGGATATGTTAAAAAAGAAAGAAAGAATACAAAAAATCCACAGCATGTCAAACTCTGGTGTGTCATGGCACAAAGAGCTGCTTTGCTGATTTTTTTGTATCTGCTCCCACTATTCTGTGTGAATTCCACAAGTGGTGGAGGAGTCCCCAGCTGACATTACATGACCCAAGAACTTCACTTTGTCATGGGCATTCAGAGTGCACAGCTGTGGAGACAAGAGCACAGCAATAAAACAAGAGAAAGGAGAGATGGAAGTCTCAATTGTGTGTATGAACACACAAATAAAACAAATGTTACAAACTAAATGGTGTCTTTCCCCGCTGGGAGCAACTACACTGCTGTCATTATCTTTTCTCTTTCATCAAGAGTAAAGGTTGCCATTAAACTAATTTGCAAATAATTAAGTATTAAGGATACTGCAGTCTGATTAATTAGTGCAAGTATCATTATTGCTTATGAATTAAAAAACAATGTTTAATGACAGCCATTTCAACTTGGTGCATGTTTCGTTCTGATGCTTCTGTAACTGCTTAACAAAGCAGTGGAGAAAAAGTGATAGCACTTGTCAGCAAGAGCACCCAAATCCATGGATTGGGTTTTAATCCAGCCCATGCAGAAGCAGGAGCAGGACAGGAGGGTGAGAGGGACGTGACCTACCCGCCAGCGGGTGAACTCACTGAGGGAGCTGGGCCCATACACCACATTGGTCTGTACTGACTTCAGGAACTTCTTCTTGATGGCCTTCACCTGCTCAGCTGTGTGTTTCTCAGGGAGTTGGTCACGGAAGAATTTTTCCCAGTGAGCAGTAACCTAGGCAGAAAGACTGAGTTTATTCAACAGAAAAGCACAAGAGAACTTGTGAAAGCATTTAGTAAATGGCCAGCCCTGAGTGCTGCACCCTACGTGATGGCACCACTTTAATTTATTTATTCTTGTTCAAATGACCACTCCAGTTAATGAGAAAGTCAGTTCCTCTGTACCAAGCTGGAGTGAGTGTGGCTAAGCAGATACTGTCAGCATGGACCCATTTAGAGAGATACCTGGACTCCAAAAGGCTGCTGACCTACAGCATGCTCACCTGCCAGCAGCTTCCCACCAGAGTTTCTGGTGGGCAGTAACACATCCATCAGCATTTGGACCCAACAGACATTTTTACATTGAGACACAGGACTAAGAACTGGGCAGGCAGGTACAAATAACATCAGGGAAAGGCATCAGGGCACAGACACCACAAAAAGAACAGCACAGGGGAGAGTTTGGTGTCTCTTTAAACAGCCAACCATGATCAGTTGTCTGGGACAAGGGGCTGAGCAGCCCTCAGAGACCCTTTGAGGTTCAAAGGTTTTACACAGACAACACTCAGGACAACTAATCCCAGTTTTTAGTATTTGATTTTTTCCCCCACTGTTACACATAAGAAATTAAGAAGATCAATTAACTAGAGCACAAATGGTAAGAGCAGTAATACACAAAAACAACCAGCCAACCAAACCTTTTTCATAACAATGATTTTGCTCAAGATCACAACGATGCCTTGTGGGGACAATCTGTCAGGAGCTAAATTGTGCAGACAAATGAGTGAAAATAGAGTTCTAAACATTCACAACTGAAAAAGAAAGAACAAATCATTGTTCCTAGTGTATACTGGAAAAAGCAAGATTATCCTGAGCTTGGTTTTGTGCTCCCCATTCCTGGGGCCTGGACAGTAACTTAAATTAGATGGGGAGGTGTTTGCAGCTGTTCTGGCAGCACCAGGCTTCTCCCATTCCTGAATGATGATCAGAGTGACCTGAAAAACTACAGGATCAGACACAGACCTGGCTGGCCCTGCTCCTGTCACTTAAACCAAAGGCAAATTGCCTGCACAGAGCAGGTAGAGGAGATGCCAGCAGTGACCAGACAAAGCAGCTGTAAGACATTTCCTAGGTGGCCCATTCTGCAGGCTGGGCTCAGATCATACCACAGGTATTGCAAACCACTTGAAGCTTGTCTGCAGCTCTGTCACTACACTGAGCACAGGATTTAGTTATCTCTGGGGTGTTTAGAGGTTAAGGAAATACCCCACATCCTACCTTGCTGGTGAGCTTACGGCTGTTGACACACCTCACGTGGTTGGCCAGTTTGGTTATGTCCTTGCCATTGAGCAGACGAAGATTTTGCAAAAGAAACATCACTTTATAGTCATCATTGAGCTAGAAAGAGAAAATATTGGAGTTATAAAATTTGTACATGTGGTACTCGCTTTACCTTTAGTCCTTGATTAAAATACAGCCTATATGAGAATTATATATTTAGTAAGGGAAAGACAATTCATAAAATCTCCTCAGGATTTTCAACTTGAATTTCACATTTTAGGTGTGAATTAATGTTTTCTGTGAGTTCTTTCTATGGGATCTTAAACTGCAGACAGAGCTGTCCAGCCCTTAGGCAGAGCTAACATCCAGCACAAGGTGGGGGCTGTGTAACTGGTCATTTGCTGGGCCTGAGTGCAAGGCTGAGAGCTCTGTTCATATCCCTGAGCTCTAACACAGGGGAAGGCCTGTCCTGCCTCCAGTCAAGGAATTCCAGCAGGAATTCCTTGGGTCAGATGCATTTTAAGTCAGATAGTTCACCATACAGCCACACACATACTGCCAGTGTGCAACAGCAAATAAGCATGTGGGGCTGGTGAGTGGCTGATGCCAGTTTACAGCACAGGTAAAATCAGTTTTAATTGTTTGACTTGCACAGTCAGCAGATCCTCTTGGGAGAAGTAAAAACCTAAACCAGACTAATCACCAAGTTTAAACCCTCATCTGAGGACCCAGTCTGTTTTGATAGAGCACAGGAGGCACTAAAACTAACAGAGATATTAGGAAATAGAATGAGCATTGGATATTAGGAAAAACCTCTTTACTGTAAGGGTGGTGATGCACTGGCACAGGTTGCCCAGAGAAGCTGTGGCTGCCCATTCCTGGGAGTGTTTAAGACCAGACTGGACAGGGTTCTGAGCAACCTGGTCTAATGGAAAGTGTCCCTGGCCATGGCAGTGGGTGGAAGAAGATGAGCATTAAGGTCCTTTCCAATCCAAACCATTCTGTGAGTCTGTGTTTCTAGAAGGACATCTCTACACAGTCATTACTGTACCTTACACCAGCATGAGCATAAGGTACTGTGCCTGATAAGCCACCTAAGACAGGACATTGGCCTAGAGAATCAGGAGTTCAAGACACAGATTTTAATATCTGATTGGTTTGGGGCAAGTCACTTCTGCAGATTGAGAAATAGTGACACAAAGTGGTTAAATGTCACACAAAGGCTGGCTGTTTCTCAAATGCCCTAGCACTTGCTGCCCAAGAACAATATATAAGAACTTTGCACAACTGCCGCTTGTTTGCCTCTCTGTTTAACGCAAGGAGGGAGGGAACTCACTGTCAAGTACACATTGTTCTCGTAGGTCAGCTCCTCGAGCAGAGGGAACTGTTTCAGAGCAGTTACATCTTCCAGCTTGTTATTGTTGCAGTTCAGGACACGCAGATCGGGAAGGGTTAGGCTGTTGGGAAATTTGTCCAGTAAATTATCAGAGAGATCAAGTTTCTGCAGGTGCCTCAGGCGGGAAAACAAGCGCGGGTCTAAATCTCCAGTCTTCAACTGCAGCTTGGACAGGCTGGAAACAACAACAACAAAAAAAACCAAAAACATTAACTATCTGTAGCTCACTGGAAGACCAAATGCTGATTTCATAGCATAGACAGTCCCACCTGGTGGCACCTCAGTCCAGCACAAGTCACTGAGTACAACTGACCAAACCTGCTTTTTCTGGTGGCAGCATTCTGGAGTGAGAGCACACTGCGGGAGAGCTGGTGTGTCTGAGCTAACAGCCACCCTCAGAGACTCAGGTTTGCCAAAGTACAATTAACCTGCAATTCACATCATCTCCTAAGGGTAACTGAGCTGGCTCAGTAAAGAAGAGAGCAGTAAATCACTAGAAAAGTTCTTATTTTATATAAAAAATACTACACCTCTAAAAGGTTTGGTATTTCATTCCTGTGCAATTTTGATTCAACAAGACAAGCTGTGGCAATTCACGATACTACACCCTCAGTCTACCCTGTCCATAGAATGCACTACATTCATTATTTCACAGTTCAGGCCAAGTGCAGAGTGTGACCCCAAATAATTTGGCTGTTTTCAAAGAACTAACTTGACAAAAAAAGCGATTTTTCCATCTCTTTTATAGCAGGTTTTGATGCAAAAGCTTCCAATGGTAAATGCAGAAATTCACCTAAAAAAATCCCAAGACTGCCACCAAAACAAAGAACTCTGTCCTGAAAGAGGAGGTGGTACAATATTGATGAGGGGAAAAGAAATATCCCTTCTCTGGAAGAAAGTGAAAACTACATATTATAAGCAGGGTCATTTGGTTAGATCATTTAGGTGAGCTCCAAAGGGAGCTTCCAGTCCTGGCAGCCAACATCTCTTGAGGGCACAAGCTTGAGCTCCTTTAACAAACAGAGTCTCTTTCTCTAATGACTAGTTTAAAAAAAAAATAGGCTTCTAGATATTAATGAAGTGTGAATAAATGAGACAAATCCAGAAAGCAAGATCCTTTCCCCTTCACTTGCCATCTCAGAAGTGTAACCAGCCAGTCAGAGCTGGTAAGAAAGGTTGAGGACAATCCAGGTGGCTGCAGAGCTGTGACTGTGGTGTCTTTTTGGGGAAAAAACTCAATGGTGTTCCCCAAACAGACTTTCTGAAATACATCACAGTATGCAGCTGCATGGAGGAAGCCACACTCCAAAAATCCACAGCTTCAAACATCTCCCCACCACTGTGTTACCCAGATTACTGCAGGTGACACTCCTCAGAGAAACATGTGAGTTTCTCACTAAAAATAATTACTTTAGCACAAGGCAAACTGAAAGAAATAACTTTAAAGAGTACATGTGAAACCCAATCCCCCTGACATCAGCAACAAAAACAACAAAGGTGCCAGCCAGAAATTGGCCAGCTGAGCCACTTGGATTGGCCAGCTCTGTGTTGAACATTTGGAAAGACACACACTTGCAGTGACCTCTGTTAAGGACCTGAGTGACAAAACTGTTTCTAGTGGTTTTTAAGTGATTCAGAGTTTATTCTCTCCTGCAATGTTTCAGGTAGTAGGATTTCTGGATTTAGAAGAGATGAAACATCGTGGAGGGAGAGGAAAATGGAAGGGAAATAATGCCAAAAATACATTAAAAAACCTCTGAAATCCATGCTGGAAGATTCTCTTATTCACATTAAGGAATTGCTAGCAAAGGTGCAAGGGCTTTGGAGGTAGGGATGATACCTTGGGGTTAGGAAATCAGGATCCAGCCTTCAGCAGTTTCACAGAAAGAATGGCAGCAAATATACAATAGAAACTGCAAAAAAGAGGTGACACCTGCCAATAACCTCTTCTCTTTAGTGACTGCAGTGCCACCACTGCTCACTGATCCTGCACTGGGAGTGCCCTCTCAGCTCTGTGCTTTGAAACTCTTTTTTAAAGTAAAAAAAAAAGTTTAGGGGAAGAAAGATACGCAGACAAAAAGGCATTGCCAGGTTGAATTAATCTGGAATTTTCCACGGGCCTGTCTGCACTTACTTCAGCGTCTCGATCTTTCGGAGCCTCGTAGACCTTGGAACTGCTCTTTCCAAAAGAAGTTCTGTAGTAATTTTTGACATTTTTAATCTCCACCTCTCTGCTGGAATCGCGAATCAGTCAGCTGTAGGATGTCTTCTGGTTACCTTCCTGATAAAACAAACAGGAATAAGAGGAAGTGTTTTCAACAGCTCCAAGGGAGGGAAAAAAGATTTTATGAGGTTATCTGCTGGTTTTGCTGCTGTGTTGGAAGTCACCTTTTTTACTTGGTTGAAATGAACATGGCAGAGACTATTATTAGATTGGGCACAGGCTCCCAGCACGCTGATCCAATCCATCTCCAAAACAACAGGGACACATCCCGTGGCTGTTGGAGTGACAGACTTGCTGCAAGTGAAGCTGCCCATGAGTGATGGCACTCAGGACCAGGACAGCATCACAGGTACCTGTCTGTGCCTCTCCCGGGCTCTGCTCCAGGAATTCCAATGCTCTTTCAAACAAAAAGCAGCAGTAAGAGTCAATAGACCTGCTGTGAATGTTCTTCTCCCAAGAAGGTGACACTGCGCTCACTGGCCTGGCCAGCTGGGCAGACTCTTGGCTGATGACTTCTAAATTCCCCAAAATTTTGGAAAACTTAATTAATCAGCAGAAATTTAAACACACGCCAGTCAAGGGCAAAAAAATCGACAGTTTTCTGTCTTGGTGGTGATTAACTGATGTTTCAGTACACACACACAGAGGGACATGCTGGTATTTGGAATAACAGTGCTCACACGGCCAAAAGAGCTCCATGAAACGACTGCTTCAGGGCTTCCCACTCTTCCTGACACAGATTCCAAGAGAGGGAAATAAAAGAGAACAGAGCTCCAAGGCCAGGCTCACTCCTGTCTTCCTGTATTAGATCAATGCTGCCCAAATGCCACTCCAGCACATCCTGAGGAGCACACGGGCACTGAGCTCTCCTCGGGTTGGGTTTCAGCAGCTCCACACAACCACAGCACCTGCAACATTGTGTGATGAGCAACGGGGCACTACAACATTGTATACACTGAAATACTGTACGCAGGCACAAAGAGCTGGACTGAAAACCAGTTTAAACAGCAGCAGTTTGGGATTTGACCCTTCAAGCGACAGAGCTCTCGCTGAGAGCCAAACCACAGGGTCAGGCTTACCCAACCACACCTCCCTGACATCCTGTGTCTGTAATAAAACCGTGACACCAGTGGCCGTGGATGTTGCCATCGCCCTCTCTTTGGCACACGGACGCAGGTGTGACAGGGCAGGAGCTGCAGGGAAGGGTGGCCGTGCCACGTCCCATCCCCGCAGGGCCGGATGATGCTGCAGAGGGTTACCCGGGGGCTGCCGAACGCCGCCGTTCTTTCACCGGGAACAGCCCCCTCCTGGCCCACCGCAGGGCTGGGATGGAGCCCCACAGCCGGGCCTCTCCCTGACCTGAACGCCTCGGCTGGAGCTGCCCCGCACGGCCCGCACGGGTGACAAGGCCACGGCTGCCGGGCTGGCCGCACATGCCGCGCCGGCCTCCGGGCCGCGGGCTACCTCCGGCTGCGGGAGCAGGCCGCGGCTCCGCCCGTGGGCAGGGCCGGGCCGGG